>PVLC010019166.1:0-31039 GCA_004027655.1 Graphiurus murinus | reverse complement strand
TAATATGATATTGGCTGTGGGCCTACTGTATATTGCCTTTATGATGTTGAGGTACGTTCCTTCTATTCCAATTCTCTGAAGTGCTTTTAGCATGAATGGGTGTTGGATCTTGTCAAATGCTTTTTCAGCATCAATTGAGATGATCATGTGGTTTTTGTCTTTAAGTTTGTTTATGTGGTGAATTACATGGATTGTTTTTTGTATGTTGAACCAGCCTTGCATCCCTGGGATGAACCCGACTTGGTCATGGTGTATAATTTTCTTGATGTGGTTTTGAATGTGCATTGCTAATATCTTGTTTAGCAGCTTTGCATCTAAGTTCATCAATGATATAGGCCTATAGTTTTCTTTTCTTGAGCTGTCTTTATTTGGCTTTGGTATTAAAGTGATGTTGGCCTCATAGAATGTGTTTGGGAGGGTCCCGTTTCTTTCTATTTCATGGAATAGTTTGAGGAGTATTGGGATTAGCTCTTCTATAAATGTTTTATAAAATTCACTTGGAAAACCATCTGGCCCTGGGCTTTTGTTTGATGGTAAACTCTTTATTGCTGTTTCTATCTCTTTGATTGTTATTGGTCGGTTTAAGTTTTCTATATCTTCTTGACTCAATTTAGGAAGGTTATATGTATCTATAAATATGTCAATTTCTTCTAGATCTTCCATTTTGTTGGAGTATAGTTTTTCAAAACAGTTTCTGACTATCCTCTGTATTTCCATACTGTCAGTGGTAATATCACCTTTTTCATCTCTTATTTTGGTTATTTGGGTTGATTCTCTCTTTCTTTTGGTTAGGTTGGTCAATGGTTTATCGATCTTGTTTATTTTTTCAAGAATCCAGCTTTTGGTTTTGTTGATCTTCTGTATTTTTTTTTATTCTCTATTTCATTAATTTCTGCTCTGATTTTCATGATTTCCTGTCTTCTACTGGCCTTGGGGTTAGACTGTTCTTGTTTTTCAAGTGCTTTGAGCTGTGTCATTAGGTTATTTACTTGGTGATTTTCTGTTCTTCTTATGTGGGCACTCAGTGCTATAAATTTCCCTCTTAGTACTGCCTTCAGGGTGTCCCAGAGGTTTTGATATGTTGTGTCTTTGTTTTCATTGGTTTCTAGGAATTTTTTAATTTCTCCCCTTACTTCTTCTGTGACCCAATCTTCATTCAGCAATGTGTTGTTCAGTCTCCATGTGTTTCCATGGTTACTTTGGATCTTCTTGGAGTATATTTCTAGTTTCACTACATTGTGGTCGGAGAAGATGCAGGGAATTATGTTGCATTTTTTGAATTTGCGAGTGCTCACTTTGTGGCCCAGAATGTGGTCTATTTTGGAGAAGGTTCCATGTGCAGCTGAGAAAAATGTGAATTCAGCTGTAGTTGGGCATTGTGTTTTAAGCATTTAATGCAGATAACTCATTTTATCTACCAACAAATAAGACATATTTTAAAAATTTTTCCTACAATTATGTGTTAACAAAATTGTAAATATCAATAAAATGAACAGTTTTCTTTCTTTATTTTTGCGGTACTGGGGATTGAACCCAGGGGTATTCTACCTCCTAGCTCCACTCCCAGCCCTATTTTTTATTCTTTGTTTTGAGACAGGGTTTCACTAAGTTGCGGAGTACCTCACTAAGTAGCTGAGGCAGGCCATGAACTCACGATCCTCCTGTTTCAGCCTCCCAAGTACTGGGATTACAAGTGTGCGCCATCACTCCTGGCTAACAATTTTCTAGAAATACAAATTAAAATTTATTTCAGGGACTAAGAAAGCTAACTATTTATGGAAGACATAGCAGATGTTATTCAGAGATAATTCGCAAAACTGAGTCTAGGCCCAGAAAATGGTATGGGCAAAGTTTTTTATGTTTTCAGGAAACTGCTAAAATTTGTTTTCCCCATCTATTCTGAAGTATACAGAATTATAAAAAAAGCTACCCCAACTCACTTTATAATGTTAATATAACCCTGATACCAAAATATGATGACTAGTATTTTCTAAAGAGGGTTCTGTGAAAATTAGTGTCAATTTCTCAGGAAGGGAAAGCCTGTCGTAGATCCATTAGAAAAGCACTCTCCCAGAGATTATAGCATGTGTTAGTATATTAAGGTCTCTGAGAGACCTGAAGAAAAGAAACTTGTTAAAATCTTTTAATTACCCTTCTCAAATATATTTTACTGGGGAAGCATTATTTTTCATCATTATATTCCTCCTTGGAAATATAATCACCTATCAAGGAAGGGTCATCTCATCATTATGTCTAAAAAGTACTAGCCAGAGGAAGAGAAAAAAAAATCTCAGGAATCCAACAGCCCCTTATCCCACAGAAAGAGATCTAGTAGAAGGAGATAAATGGGTAAAATTCAGAAAATTAGTAAATATTACCAAAACCCACCAAATTTAGAGAAGAGTTGTTTGCCTATTAACTGTCATGTAATTTGCTAATACTTATACTGTTCCAAGTGCTGTACATTCAACTTGAACAATACTAATTTGAAGGAGTTATACTCTCCATAGGTAATAAATTTGTAAAAATATTACTTCTTTACAAATCAAGTACATATGTTCTCTGTAGAAAAATTATAACATCAAAATAAATCAAAAGAAAAAAATCCCTCAGCCATAACTTCCATAATTGATATATATATACATAAAGATAGATGCTTTATAAATATTGATCACAATCTACATATGATTTTATAATTGGATTTTTAAAAATTTGACAATATATCATGTATCTCTTTCCTTTTCTGTGAATATGACTATGCATCATTATTTGAATGCCTTTATAAAATTCTCTTGTGTAGATGAATCCTACTGAGCAGTTCCCTATTTTTTAATTTTTAGGTTGGTTCTAACTAAATATCCTATAGAAATATCTTCGTACATTTGTCAGCTTATTTCATTAACAGAAATGTGTAGATACATAATTGGTGGGAAAAGAAAATATAAACACTTTTAAGAATTTTAACACACATTACCAAAATTGCACTGCAGAAAGACTACCAATGTACACTGCTGTCCTCATCCACAGTGTAAAATGACTGTTTCCTCATACCTGAGCCAATACCTAGTACTATAATAATAACTTCTTGACTACTCTGCCCTTGTATTTCCTATATCCTCAAGTTCTTTATTAGAGTGAACTAAGATTTCCACATATTCCAGTCCCAAGCTAATAGAAGAATGTGACTTCCAAGCTCTAGTCTTCTTCTGTCTCACATCCAGCCCTGGAAGGTCTGTGTTCTTTATTGACAAATCATTTTGGCAATTTTTAGAATGGAATGACAGATTGTGAATTGCTGAGTTCTGATCTTTGCCGACTGGGATATGAAAGCATTGGCCTCTATCCAGGCTTGAGACAGACACAAGTCTAAGAAGGGAGTTCCAAGTTGTTCGAGTAGCCCTCACCACATCACTCTCAATGTAAGAACTTTTCTTGACATCTCTTCAACAGAACTGAACTCTTTCCCAGAGCAAGGGAGAGAAGCCAGATGATTTGGCCAATCCGTCACCACTAAATGGGCACATATAAGGTCTTGTGTTCTAGGTACAACAGAATAAGGTAAGAGGAATAAGTTTCTTGGGGAACAAGACTTTCATGAAGCATCAATTGAACACCAGCATCCTGCCACACCCCATGGAGGACGTAGACACAACATAGCCAAAGGTATAGAAATAGGAGAATAATTATTATTATGTTTAGTATGAATTATAGGGCTGGGGATGGAGATTAGTAGTAGAGTACTTGCCTTGCATGTGTGAAGCCCTGAGTTTAAGTTCAACCCTCAGCACACACACACACACACACACACACACACACACATAATAGTATATATATATATATGTAATAATATATATAATAGTATATATGTATATGAACATATACATATATTATTAAAAAGGTATTGACAACTATTCCAAGTCACATGGAAAACACAGAGGGGGAAGAGTTGGTTATTTCTATGGGGGTAGAGAAGGCTTCACAGTGACGGTAACAAATTTGCTGAGTCTTAAAAACTGAGTAGGAGCCTTTCAAGAAGAGAAGCTTCAGAAAAGGATCTTAGACAGAGGGAACCACAAAGATACAGGCCCTGCTACCCCAACAGTGTTCAAAGAAAACACTGGTGCTTCATCAGTGAGTCAAGGTATTTTACAGTTTAAATCATGTAATGGCCAACTGTTACAGTCTGTTTCAAAGTATATTTTAAGTAATATCTTTATTTTAAGTTATTCTTACACAATATTTATTTGGTTTTGTGTTCACTTTTCTAACAGCAAGAGACAGCAAATAAATAAACCAAAAAAGATACTAAAAATGTTAGATAATAAGCTCAGAAAGAGCCAAACTAAATATAGAGCTTTTGTTTCTTTATTAATAAATGCTTATGGTCTAAAGTTTTATTATACTGTCATGTTTTTCATGAATAAAATTATCCCTTGATTATACAATGAAGTAAAATATAAAGCAATTCAATATTTAAAAAAAAAACTCAACAACAATAAACAGGAATCAGATGACTCTAGGTAATGAGCTACCTAAACTCCTTGAGAGCTAAAGCATTCCTAGATAGATGAGGGTGAGAACTGGGGAGATACAACTCCAAAGATAAGGTATAATGCAATGTTTGGAAAGGTCTAGTGAGCCATAATGTAAAACTGAAGGAGTTTTTTATACAAACAAATAACATATAAATTGTGTGAGAAAATGTTTTAGTCCGTTTTTATAAGTAAAAAACAAACACTAAAAACTCTAGCAGTGGGATAAATGATGGAGTTGAATGAGAAGAGATTGAAGATTACTGGGTAGTAATGCAGGAAAGGAACAGAACCAAAGCAGACAATAAGCAGGGAGAGGCAGACATAAATAATGAAAACAATGTGCTGCCAGTACATGCTAATTAGTTGATTTTTTACAAACTTAAAGGTAGATCCCAGGAATCTGGACTTTTTACAAGCTCTCCTGGTGGTTCTGGTGCGTGTGATCCAAAGACCATATTCTGAGAATCACTGGTTGAATGAAGGCTCCTCAACCATCAGATGAGAATAGCTGAAGCCTGATAAGTAAACATGATGGACCAAATCTTGATAAGTTCCAGACTCAGAATCAGGGTTCCTAATCCCCAGTCATTGTTACACTACAAATCCCTGACTGCCCAAAATAACCCACGGTCAGCTTGGGGACAACTGGATGAAACCAGAATACCCCATTGATAGGAACACACAGCTACATTCTGAAAGCAAGGATTCTTCTTTTCTTTTTCTTTTTTTTTTTAGCTTTACAGTCATGTTATTGCATACTCACTTCAATGTAGGCCTTTTCCAAAGTGTATAGACATTCTAGTAAGAATGTAGTATCCATTCTTCTCTCTATGCATTAGTTGGCAGTCACTTGCCCCATTCAAATACAAAGCCAAGCCAAATGCAAAAACACCCAATCCTAGATATCCACTATGTCATATAACTTAAAAAATCCAAGCATCAGAAACCCATTTGGAATAGTTTGGACCATAACACTTGGCTGGTCAGTCTGTGGAACTGAAAGATTCTAAAACTCCACTACAAACTACTTAGCAACTCACAACCTTGCTATGCATCAATTTCTTCAGGAGTCTAAAAGATAATAGTACTCCCTGCTATCCATAGTTTCTATCATCTGAAGTGAACCATTGCCCAAAATTTTTAAATGGAAATTTTCAGCAAAAAATAGTTCATAATTTTTAAGTGGCATACCATTCTGACTAGTATGATGAAATCTCTCATAATTTCTCTCCATATGAACCTGCCTGTTATCAAGTGTATCCGCACTGTATAAACTACCTACCTATTACTCTCTGGGTAACCTGTTCAGTTATCAGATTGATTGTCACAGTATCACAGTGCTTGTGTTCAAGTAACCCTTATTTTATTTTATAATGCTCTCAAAGCACAAGAGTAGTTATGGCCAAAGAGAAGGTATAAAGTTCTTTCTTTAAATGAAAAGTGAAAATATATTTTGAGAGAGAATAAGAGACCATATTCACATATTACAGGATATTATGATAATTGTTCTATTTTACTGTATAATAGTAAAATAAAAGAGATTTGGTGGGCTAGGGATGTAGCTCAGTGGTAGAGTACTTGCTTAGCATACACAAGACCCTAGATTCAATTTCTAGCACGCCCCCCAAAATAAAGATTATTGTTAATTTCTTTCTGTTCCTAATTCATAAATTAAACTTTATCACAGGTATGTGTACATAAAAATCAGTATATATATGGTTTTGTATTATGTAGTTTCAGACTGGGAGTCTTGGAATATATCCCTCACAGATAAAGGGGGACTACCATGATGAGAGATATTATAGGAAAACAGTTGTGAAATGGCTTTTACAAGATTTATAATGACTACTCAAAATAAATGTAAAGAATGTATAAAATTCTTATTCATATACTTCAACTGCCACTACTAGATACTTGGAGATTTCTGGTACTGGAAGAGTCACAGGTCAATGGAGGCTTCTAAAAGAAATATGTTTGGGGGTTGGGCTTTAAAGGAAGAGGCAGTAGTCAATGATGAAGAGCAGCAGGGATAAGAAATGAGTGGAGAAAACCAGAGTCTACAGAAGGGCCAGCTTGATGACACTGCTGCTGACAGAAATTACTTTTATTTTATTTTTAAATTCTTATGGGTTCTTGGCCTTCAGAAGGTAGTATGTGTCAACAAAGCAAGGTACAAAGGACAGATTTTTTTCCTCTCCCAATGAATTCTGGCTGCTTACTAAAAGCTACCTATAAAATAATATTACATTTTTTAAATATTGTTTGTATTTAAAATGAGTGTGAATTTACTGTAGAGGTTGTTAATATGATATTAATATGCTATTAAGAATCTCAGCATTTGCATTTCTTGGCTCCAGCATATCCAATTAATGAGCCTTATGTTACACTCATGTTTTCACTCTATTAAACACACATGACTTGTTTTTCTCCTATCTAAATGAGCCAAACAGACTTTCATCAGCTTATCATAAAATAGCAATGTATTAAACCCCACCTGGACACATCATCCAACGCTGCAGTGAGTTAAGGAGGCTGAGTGAAGAAAGGAAGGACACGTTCACACAGTAGCTTGTTCAGAAAGTAGACAGTTTTGAACAGCAGATTTGTTAAGCTCTGGCAGCTTCGGTTAGCTGATGGAAACTGAAATAGACTAGTGATATTGAATCCACGCCTCTGTTCTAAAGGATAACTTCCCACTCCAAGCAAGACTCCTATTATCATAGTCCTGGACATCTGACCACATCATCTCTACCTAGAAATGTCCAGTGATGAGGGGCTCAGTACCTCCCATGATAGCTCATTACATTTTAATCAATTTTAATCACAAGAGAGTTCCTCTATTACATGGTATTTATGAGATCACCTCACTGTGACATAATCCAGGAAAAGAGCTGGGCATGGTGGCACACACTTATAATCCCAGTACTTAGGAGGCTGAGACAGGAAGATCACAGGTTCATGGCCAGCCTCAGCTACTTAGTGAGGCTGTTCACAACTTAATGAGACCTTATTTCAAAATAAAAAAAATAAAATAGGGCTAGCTCAGAGGTAGAATTCCCCTGGGCTCAATCCTTAGTACCACAAAAAAAAAAGGAGAGACAGGGTTTTATAACTATACAGAATTAAGCATGATTCCCAATTCTGCCACTTACTTGTCTAATTTTGAGTATCATCTTTAATCTCTCTGAGACTTAGTTTACTTACCTATAAAATAAGGATAATGAACCCCTTCTCTCCATGGTTTCTTGTATGAATGATTTTATATGTGAAAAGTCCTTGAAGTACTTAGCAGTTTTCCAAGCACATACAGCTGCTCAGTAAATAAAGTATTGTTCTAGTCATTTGCTCTATCTCTGTCACTTGCTGCTCATGTTTTAATCCCTCTTTTATTGGTATAATCTCGTACTTTAAAGATAGAATGACAGTGGACTTGTCCCTTCCTTGAAACTGTTCCTTGCTCTGCAAACTGTCTCTATCCAGTTTCTGCATCCTTCTATGATGCAATTTGATCCAAAATTGCTATGCTGTTGGGAGCCATCTGGATAATCCAACATAACAGGCTGTGGATAGGTGATGGGGTTATTCAGTGGTTGGAACATTTTCAACCAAGGGATGGGGAATAATTCAGAAGGACACTTCAGTCTAAACCATTATAAGATAATAGAAATTAATCCAAATATTACATTAATGACAATAAATATAAATAGGCCTGACTACCTGGCATATCTCTGGTTAAAAGATAAAAATCATCAGACTGGATTAAAAATAAAATATAACTTTAGGTCATTTGCAAGGGGCACACACAAAGCTCAACACAAAAATATGATATAAAATTTATGAAAAGATGCATCAAGAAAATACAACAGAACTTGTAAAATTTTATCAATATCAGATAAAACTAGACATAAAGGCAAAAGGATTATAGATTTTTAAAAAAGACTATCACTACAAAAAGACTCAATTCACCAAGAAGATATAATGATTTTACATGTGTATAAACTTTAGCAAATTATGAAAAATACATAAAGTAAAAAAAAATGTTTGAAATAAAGAGAAATGGACACAGCTACAAAATAATGGAAAAATTTAACATACCTCCTCAGTAACTGATATCTCAGCCACCAACAACAAATCAATAATGATGTAAAAAATTTGAATGCAGCAAGCCTGATCTAACATGTTTCTAACGATGAAACAATGCATCTAACAGCATGGTTGGAAAATTAACTACATTAACTACATCTTAAGCCATAAACAAATTTTTATGAACAAATTTTTCAGAAATTCTGTATCTCATGTATTGCATTATCTGACAAAGGCTAGTTAAATCAATAAACAGTGAAAAGAACTAGCAAAAATTATAAATCTGAAAATTCAAAAATACATTTCTAAATTGCCCATGGATTATAGAAGAAGAAAAATTAGAAAATAGATAGGACTGAAAGATAACAAAAATACAAACAAAACCATGAGACATAGCTACATTCAAATTTATAGCCTTTGACAACTCAAATATACCTGTTAAAACCAGTAGTAATATAATATATATTTATAGCCTTAAATACTTAAAACAGAAAATAATAAAGCTTGAAAAATTAATGCACTAAGTACCCAACTTAAGAAATTAGGAAAAGAACAAGCAGGAGAAACATAAAAATTGAAAAGGAGCACAACAATAAAAAAGAAATTAATAAAACAGAAAGCAAAGATTGAAGGATATGACAAATCCAAATATTGGTTCTTTGCAAAAACTAATAAACTTGGCATACCTCTGGCAAAAGTGAGTGAGAAAAATGGAAAGATGGAACAAATAATATTTAGAATAAAAAAGGAATACAACTACAGCTGAGCAGATATTACAAAGCTATAATAAATTTCCCAACAAAATTTATGAAATCTTTTAGGTGAAATGGACATAGTCCTAGAAAAGCATACACTACTAAACTGGGCTCGACAAGATTTAGGAAATATTTAATGTCCATTAATATTAAAGAAACTAAATCTATAACCAAGTAGCCACAGTTGCAGTTGCTGGGCCACATATGATTCTTTAACTAGAATAGATTTACACGTTTGGCATATGCTATGCAGCTATTTAGCTGGCAAATGTGCTCTTTTCAATCCATAACAATAAAGAAGATGAGAAGCAGTACCCATTTACATGGGTTAGGCAACAATATACATGTTCCAGCTAAGAGCGAACCCCAAAATAGCAAAATGCTCTTTAGCAAGTCCTGATCTGGTGGACCTTTGTTTTTTTGTGGTTTCTGTGGCATGAAAAACACCATATGAAATTTATAGAAATAAACAATAGGAGAATCACAATATAATCAGTTCCTAGGTACTGAAATATGGTCATGCCATCTTCATCAAAGAACTACATGCCACTCAAGATGCAGCTCCTGGAATAACTACTGAGCATCCACCAGGAGATCTGTTACCCTATAATAAGAGATGACCTCCATATGAGCTGAGTTCAGCCCAACCCACCAAGTCATAACACCTGGCAGTGTTCCAAAAGACCCAGGATTGAACCAAAAAAGGGCCAAGGACACAAGCAAACTGCATGACCCTGAAGCTCATGTCATCTACTTCTCTTTAAATGATACTTGTAGAAACATGGAGAATTGCTAATGACTAAGTGAGAGAAGGAAAAATAGTTCACAAATGAGTCATCCAGTGTATCAGTGTGACTCAAAACTGAACTGCTGTTGTACAACAACCTCACTCAGAAGGTTCCCCTCACTCTATTAGGGGAACCTTCCTAATAGACAAATCTCCCAGCAGTGCACCTAGCCATCTTCTTCATGTGGAAAAGAAGTGGCCTGCTATTAGAGGACATAAGGATCGACAGACAAGGAAGACTGCCTGGGCATCTAAGAAGAAAGATTGAAAGATCCGAGATGAGAAGGTTGGAACAGAAGCTTGCTTACAGAGGGACCTATGGAAGCACCTCACTGTGTGGGAAGATGTTTATGAGACACGTTAGGACTCACCAGAGAGAATGAAGACCTCACAGAGAAAGCATTCAAGAGCCAAGGAGAAAGAATGACACATCCTCTGTCTCTGAGCACAATAGGTTCTTGACTGCAACATGGTAGGGGAAGGAGGCTAAGAATGGATCCAACAACAGGAGCTTCCACTCACCAAGGCTGACCTAGATACTGCCACTGCTGTCGGTCCAACCTTGCCAGCCAGAGATGTCAACACATAAACCTGGAAAACTTATCATGCTTGGAGATGATCATCACAATGTCATCAATTAGCCTTAAAGTGCGACTAATCTCCCTGACCTCTCATTCCAGCTTATGTGTTTATAGAATTACCATGTCATTGGTATGTGCATGTTTAGATCTACCATATAATTCTAAACTGTTTTCTAAAATGTATACCAATTTATTAATGTATTAATGTAGACATTTCTAAAATGTTTACCAATTATTTAAGTCTAAACTGCTTTCCAAAGTGTATACCAATTTGCACTTTTACCAATACTGTAGGAATTCTTTAATTCCATATCCTCTTCCATAGTTGTTATCAGCTCCCCTCCCCCCATGCTATGGTATTCCTCTTAAAGGATATTCTCTAAAATATTCAAAATAAAACAAAAGCTGTAACACTCAGACATGTCAACAAGAATTGACTGAATGCTTGGTGCATGCAAGCCCTGGACTAATACTACAGATATTAAGGGAACAAACAGGAGGATATGGTTTTCTTTTCTCATAAAGCTTAAATTGGTGGATAGAGATAATATATTAAAAGTATACAAATAACCATAGAGCTAAAATTGTTATAAGTGGTAGGAAGAAAACATACTAGATACTATAAGAACATACAGGATGGGGGGCAAGAGTCAAGACATTCCTGAGAAAGTCATATTAAGCCAGAATGGGAAAAAGACAATGGCCAGGCAAAGAGAAAAGGCAACTAAGCACCACAGGGGAAAGTAACAGCGTGAAAATCTCCCAGGAAGAGAGAGACACACAGAAAATAAAGAAATGAGGAAGAGCACACAGCCCTTGTAGACCACGATAGGATTTTGGACTCTCACCTGAAAGCCTGGGAGGTTGTTAGAGGATTCAAGTGGGAGTGCTGCATGCCCAGCTTTGCCTTTAACAACGCAGGTTGCAACAAGGAGGATGGACTGGAGAAATTCAGAGTGGGCGTGGGAGTCAGTTAGAGGCTACGGTAGCAGTCCTGGAGTAGCAGCCTGTCTAAAAAGATGGTAGGAGAGGTTGCAAGCTGTGGCCGATTCTAGATCTACTTTGGAAGTAGAACCCACAGAACTTAATGGAAGAAACGTGTGGAGGGTAGAGGGCAGGGGTGAGGGGGTGAGATGTGGGAATAAGTTCCTTTCTGACATGGATGACTAGGTGGTATTATGGAGACAGTTCTAGTTGGGTGTAGTGGTGCACACCTGTAACCCCAGGGCTTGGGAGGCTGAGACAGGAGGATCACAGGTTGGAGGATAGCCTCAGCAATGTAGTGAGACTCTAAGCAACTTAATGAGACCCTGTTTCAAAACAAAAAAAATAAAAAGGGCTAGGGTTGTAGCCCAAAGATAGAATGCCCCTGTGTTCAATACCTAGTACCACAAAACTAACTAATTAAATAAATAGCACCTCTTAGAGGTATAGTGTCCTGCTCATAAAATCATATATGGCAAGCCTGTCAGGACAATTACTGAGTTTGAGAACATTAGCAGAGAAGCCAATTTGGGAGAAAAATCATTCATAAATGGGCATAACCATTTTAGACTTAAACATTTTTCATAAAGAAGAGTCTAGAGGAAATTAAACACAAACACAGTTCTGTACTCATCCCTCAGAAATTTCTTAACACTCTGAATATGGTAGTTCCACATTCAGCTAAATGTGACTACTCTGATTTGAGAAGTGCTGTAATTATAAAATACATCCTAGATTCCAAAGATTAAGTGCAGAAGAAAAAAGAATGTGAGGTATCTCATCATTTATATTAATTATCTGTAGAAATGATAATATGTTCGACATATTGGATTAAATAAAATGTATCATTAAAAATTTATTTCATCTGTTTCTTTTTTAATTTGGCTGCTAGAAAATTTAAAATTATATATGGGTTTACATTAAATTTCTACTGGACAAGGATGTTTTGGGAAATAACTGAACCATGTATTCACTATTAATCACAACTTTATTAAGTAATGATGGATTGAAAACATTCATTGTTACTGAAGAAAGGGAACTAAAGAAGTGCCTCAAGCTGAAAAGTCAGGGCCATAATAAATGAAGTCATTTGTTAGGTGAACGCAAAGTGAGGGATTGAAATCCCTAGTCTCTCCATCCCATCTCTTCGCCAGTATCAAGAATGGTCACAGGTAGGCAGGAGATGAGATATCATCAAAGTCTTTTCTTTGGTAGGAATGGAAAGGGCTTTCAAATAGGTTTGAAATAGAAATCATGTGTTGCGACTGGAGAGAGTCTATATGAAAGACTATATGCCATCAAATCTATTCCCGAAATCCTTAAAAAGGCCTTTGTTTATGGGTTTGCTGGGGTTTATAGAAGACTCCTTTTAAAATGTATACACTTATATAGACTCCTACTGTTTGGGTTAGTGTCTCACATACTCATTTATCTAAACTACTATATATTTTTATCAAATATCTTCTCAGAAGACCCACTAACATTTAAGCAAAAATTTTAAAAAGAAAAAAAAAGAATTTTTATTCAAAATGAAAAATTCTAAAGGGCATAGGCTTGTGTGGGGGGAGGGGGGATGATCTCAGCGGAATGCTGGAGACAAGTGAACTCTGAGGGCCTCAGAACCACCTGAATGCGTGTGGAGGGCTGCCAGATAGTGGAAAGTCAGTACAAGAAGGCAGCAGTACAAGCAGCATTCCAGAAATTGTATTGGTTTTAACTACATACTGCAAAACACAAAAGGAGATTTTATTATTCCTAATAAGCATTTTTAACTTTTTATTTCTTGGGAGTTTTTGTTTTTGCTTGCCCCCATCTATCTATTAATAAGTAAACCTTTTAAAAGAATATCAAAATTTAGCAGGACGTGGTGGTGCATGCTGTTAAGCCCAGAACTTGGAAGGCTGAGACAGGAGGATTCGGGTTCTGCAACCCTGTTCCAAAAAAAAGAATACAAAATAGGACTGGGGGTGTAGCTCGGAGGTAGAATGACCCTGGGTCCAATCCCCAGTACTGAAAAAAAAAAAAAAAAAAAAAAAATTTAAAATATAGCTGCTACATTAAAGTAGGGACATAATGAAACCCAGAGTCATGGCATTTTGGATAATAATATATGACTAAGTTAATCCCCCCAAATGACTATACACACTGAACCCACCAAACATCCTCACTGGCCCCAACATCTACCCCTGGGTACTATTCTTCCATTTATCCAGATGCCAGAAAGAACAGAAAACTCCTCTAGAAGGTTCTTCTTGTTTTCCCTTTTTCTTTCATTTTTTGGAAGGTTCTTCATTGTGAATGCTAAGGAAACTAAAGAGCACTTTTCTTCCTGTAGAGGTCAGGGATATGGCAGAGAATATGATGTGGAAATTGTTGCCAGCTTTGTAAAAGATAAACAGGAAATACCACCTCTGGCCGTGTTTAGACTTGAAACACTAATTCAATGTCATTGAGACGGGGCCAGACCTAAATGAGTTTCTCCTCTAACAGACCTTACACCACTTCTGATTTGTGTATTCTGCTAAATATTATTCAATTACCTACCATCTACGTTTGTAAGTCCTGAGACTCTGACTTCTACCTCTCCTTAAATACCTTGAACCATTTCACTATTTACTACTACTGACTGAGTGGGAAGAGGAGGAAAGAAAAAACTAAATTCTTATGAACCAATTTCACTTCGTAACAACAGTGGTCAAGTATTCATAAAGAAAAAGGAGAGGTTTCTACATTATCTGGGAGTTTAGTTTAACCATATTGGAACACTAAAATGGGAAAGAATATGCTCATGCTCATGCCTGCTTAAAATTCACTGTTCTTAAAAGTACGCATATCAAAAAATCAGAAACTCCTCTCTTGGTGGTGAAACTGCTCCTCTAGTCCACCAAGAACTCATTCCAAACTCGGAATGAGTTCTTGGGAATGGGCTCATCCCTGGCCTAGCCCCTCCACCACCCCTGTATGGGACTTCATACCTCCTTCATGCAGTCATTTTCATGAAAATGGTCTTTGCCTGGTTCCCTCTGCACCGGTCAGTTTATCTGAATTATACAGCAGTTACTGAGCCATCAAGGAAGATCGTGGCTTCTCCCTCAGCACTCAGCAGTGAACCATCTCCTACCCCCACCCCAGCCATCTGCCCCTATGATGCGCCAAGTGAATCAGAAATGTTAGATCTGTCACAAGTAAAGGGAATCTGTGTTCCCCTTACAATATGACACAATACCAGGGTAATTAAAGGTTCCCATACTAAATCAAAACATCAATCCCATCCCACAAGGAACCTGAAAGTGGATAGTGGCCCCAAGGAAAGTCTGGTGACCAAAACAGCTAACTAACCTTTGTTCAGAGTACACTGGCTTATGTCCAACGTTAGTCTTCATTACAACCTGTAAGATAAGTATATCTCTAATTAAGATATACTAGACTGAGGCCCAGAGAGTTTAGGTATACCTGTCCAAAGTCATTCAACTAATAAATTAAGTGACAGAGGCAGGTACAGATCCAGGTTTAGATCTAGATTGAGATGGTTAAAAATCCAGTGAATTCTAGACCAGTCATTTTTCAAATGGTCCTCCTCTTCATGCCTAGTTCTATGAAGATGCTGCTACAGGTAGGAAATCAGAAGGTTTAGAAGAAATAGGAAATAGAAGGGGTAGTAAATGCTGTCCACTGAGCAAGGTTTCAAGACTACCTTAACTAAAGTCCCTCTATTTTTATCTTTTTTATTCCCTGGACTTCTGTAAGAATTAATCGGGGTAGAGAGAAGAAAGTAATTTGAATGCATCTTTTTTAAAAAAGTGTGTGTGTGTGTGTGTGTGTGTGTGTGTGTGTAAACACATATTTACATATAGGTATATATATGTACGTACATGCACACACGTGCACACACACACACACACACACACACACACACATAGTTGACTGAGTTACATCAATGGTCCTCAAATTTAGATGCTGTTTAGAATCACCTGGGAATTCTTTTAAACACTTTATTGTCTTGGCCACACCTCTGACAAATTACATCAGAATTTCAGAGGGTGGAACCCCTGTATCAGTAATTTTTAAGTTCCCAGGTGAGGCCAGTATTTTTTTTTAAGTTCCCAAGTGGTACATTCAAGTTCCAGAAACCCTGCTCCAAGTTAAGAATACTAAGGATTGAGTTGGTCTTCCCAAAATATTTTAACACATTTATAGCAGCAAGATTCACAAGAGCCAAATTATAAAACTAACCTAGGTGTCCATCAATAAAAGAATGGATAAAGAAAATATGATATGTAAACCACAATGAAAATTAACTCAGCCTTAAAAAACAGAATTACATAATTTGCAAGAAAATGGATGAAACTAGAGAATATTATGCTAAGTGAGATCAGTCAGTCTCAGAAAGTCAAGAGTCATAAGTTTTCTCTCATATGTAGAAGCTAAAGAGAAAATTGGCAACACAAGGAACTTCAGATAAATGAGAGACCAGTAGAACAGTGGAAAGATACTGGGAGAGGAATGGAGGTAGGGGGAAAGGAGGCTTGATTGAAAAACAGTTCAGAAGCTGGGCATGGTGTCACACACTTGTAATCCCAGTTCTTGGGGAGGCTGAGACAGGAGGATCTCAGGTTCACAGCCAGCCTCAGCTACTTAGTGAGACCCTGTTTCAAAAATAAAGAATACAAAACAAAATAGGGATAGGAATGTAGCTCAGAGGTAGAATGCCCCTGGGTTCAATCCCCAGTACCCCCCCCACACACACACACACACAAAACAGTTCAGATAATGCTATGTCCATATATTAAAGGAGCACTTCCAACCTTACTAACATGTACAATAGAAAGGGAATGTGAGTGGGGTCTGGAAGAAACCACACCAAGTATTGTGTTCATGTATGTTTGTATCACTTTTAACTTTGTTATGATGTATAATTACAGTGCACCAATAAAAGTATATTTAAAAAAGATCAGAAGATTTTACAGGTCCACTAACAACCATCTGTCTTGGGGGAGGGAAGGTTGGATAAGCTGGAACCTCCCACCATGTGCTTCCCTATCCTAAGCTTCCTTCTCTGACTGTCTTCTTCCCAGGTCTAATCTCCTAATGACTATCATCAACTTCTCCCAAGACACTTGGTCCTCAGCAATTCTGCATTTCAAATCTGAGTTCTCTCTATTCCCAAGAGAAATAAGTATACTTTGGAAAAGGAGACCAAACTCAAGATGCCAGGCCACTGGGAATCTCTATGACCTTCTCATAGCTTTAGATCCCTTTCATTTTTCTGCCTCATGGTTTTATCTTGTTTTATTCAGGGTACACTATTCAAAATATGCATCTACTTGGATTGTTATATATGTAAGCTCTGTGTTATGACCTAACAGAAAGAAAAAGATCGACTGATTCTTTTGGAAAAAAACTGTGGCTCTGTGTGTTCACAGTACTTTGCCTGGTAGAAAGCAGGACACAAGAATATGGAATATTCTTACTGCATTTGTTTACTAATTATCCTTATTATCAGAGACCCTCTGTGTACAGTCTCCTGGCCACTGCCAAGCTCCAGACCTAAGTCCATTTTCAACACTAAAGGCAAAATATCAAAACTCATTCTGAAAAATCCAAAAGATGAGACATAGTACAGACCAAGGCCAACTGGCTTATCTCTTCAACAAGTCCCTGTCACATGTTGACACAAACACATACACGCAAACACACACACACACACACACACACACACACACACACACACACACACAGCAGAAATGAGGAAAGATAAGTTTAAGATAAAAGGGGTTTAAGAAATATAACCAAATGAAATGCATTGTCCTTCAATGGATCCTGAATCAAACAAATTGGCAGCAAAAGACAATTTGGAGACAATTGGGAAATTTGAATTTGGGCCAAGTATTAGATGATGTTAAGGAATTATAGTTCATTTTAATAGGACTGATAATAGTATTATGGCTATTCAGGACATTGTCATTGTTTAAAAAAAATATGTAAGGATGAGATAACACCAGAAAAAAATAAGAAAGCAAATATGGAAAAATGTTGACAATTGTTTAGTCCAGAGGGTGTCTTTATGGATTTTCATTATTCTATTTGCATTACTTTGTTTGAAGTTTTTCATAGTAAATAATAAATTTTAAATACTTCTTCCTTAGGAAATTGGTACAGCTAGAAAATATTGTCCTTCTGATAATGAAGATTTCCATAGGAAAACACTCAGGAAATGTACGTCCAGGGTGTACAAATATACAAGGTGTATAGAGCAGCCATAGCAAAGAGTCAACAGTCCTCAGCCACAGACAGTCCTCTCTGTCCTTCTACAAGAGAACATTGTCTTAGGAAGTATGTGCATGACTTCATATTTAACAAGGAATTGCACAAAAGCTCTTTGCATAGTCTAACAGAGGTCCAACTTATCCATGAGGGCTCCACCCCAGCCCCATGATCTATAAGACTCCTCTTCTCCTGCTCTATTTCTTGGAAGTGACTACAGTATCCATTGGTTATTTAGCCACATACGCCCTGTATTACATATGTTGGGAAATTTCACGGGATGCAAATGTTCTTCCCACGTGTAGGTGGTATAGGTGCTGACTTAGGTGCTGACTCCTACCACAGATGACATCACCTACCACCAACAGGGCATATGCTTGGAGTTCTTTTTTTCCCTTAGTGATAAAGGATGTGCTCACTCTCTAATCTAATCCTTCTTGGGCCTGAAACCATACGTTTGCCAGAGGGGTTGAGCTAGGAATCCTTTCTGGGGGCTAATAATCATGTATATGGGTCAAAGCCATGACCCTGTTCTCATAAGCACCTTGCAAACTGCACTGGCTCAATCTCAGAGACTTCATCCTTAACCCTACACCTGTCAGACTAGCAGAACCAGCTCAAAAATACCTATGTTTGATACTGACTCAGGGACAGAGAAAACTATATGATTTGTGAAGTGCTTTCCTGGTTCCCCAGGTTGATACTGACCACATCCCCCTTAGAAAGTGCCAAATAATTCCAAGGAAAGGAAAGGGTTTCTGTTTCAAGAAAGCTATGCCTAAAATATCCAACAGTCTAGAATTCACAAATCATAAGGTGGTAAACACTTCAAACATGGAAGGAGGTCCAAAAATTTTTTTATGTAAGTAAAAAGACTGCTCTTTTAGCTCACTATGCTATTAGGATAAGAGGAGAAGAAAAACTCAGCATCTACTAAAGTCAGGGCTACCTGATTAATATTAGAGCAAGATCAAGTAGAGAAAAGCTCAAGTGGAAACATGCTTGAGAGGCTCTGAATAATAAAATGTTGCCCTTTTGTCATACTTACCTTTTCAACAGCTAAAAAATCCTCCTACATAACATTTTTTTTTTTTTTTTGCTAAAATTATCAAAACAAGTTAGGCCTTCCAAGCACCAGCATTTGCTAGAAGCATTTAGGCAAGCAGGAAAGGCTAAATAATCAGACATTGCCCTACACACTCTCAATATCAGGCCACTTGGAAGTCAAGGTTAACCTGACAGACATAACAATGAAATATCCCTCCAAAGAGTGGGTGACACCCTGGCAGAAGAAACCTGATGGGCCAATAGCAAAGCAAAAGGCAGATAAGTCGCAGTTCAAGGCAAAGTTCATAAATGAGTGAACTGTGGGCTAAGTCAAGGCCAAATATATTTTGGTTGGCCTGCACTCTGTTTTTGCAAATATCAAATAAGCTGTTCACACTAAAAGTCAAGTTCACAGAAAAATCTAGATTGCTCTATTTTTTCTGGAAAATCAGAAGGTTGGGGGGTAGCCCATGAGAAGAGGCTACCCCATCATCAGGCCTCCACACTACCAATACCCCCAAACGTGTTATACTAATCCTGGGATCTCTGGTAACTTAGTAATGTTCCCATTCTGGCTTATATAACCATCTGAATGTTCTCACCTCTGGTTTAAGGACATTTCAACGGCCTACAGTGAGAAAGGATCTGTGTTCTGGAAGAACGTGCGCTTCAAGGATTACCTCTCCTCAACAGTAAGCAGCCAGCCAGGGATCCTGAAGCCAGGAAGGAAGGTGAGATGTCAAAGAACTTTCAGGACTCAAACAGCTAGGAAAAGCAAGATGGCAGTGCCACAGAACTCTGCAGTGAAAGGAGAGTAAACTTGAAGTGGCTCCTAGAGTGTTTTCATGCCTCCTGTCAGGAGCAAGACTGCTAACCAGACCAAGGACCATCTCAGGTGAAACTACATGATTGATCACACCTATTTGCAAAGTTAGCCAACCTCAGTAATGCAATTCCCAACACAGGAAAGAGAATGGAGATGGCAGGGACAGACCTCAGTAGATGCTATTTCATAAGAAAAGGAGGGAAGATGTGGTTGCTTCTATCAGATATCAGCTAAAGGGATAGGAAACAAGTTGGAACAAGTTGAAAAACATGCATACTCACATAACTAAGTAATTCAGCTCTTAGGTATGTACCCAAAACAAACTCTTGCACGAACTCTTTGCATGTACAAAAAGAGACATATACAAGAATATTCATAGCTCTTACTATACTCAATAGTCAGATCTTAAAATCAACCCAATATCCCATGAACAGGAGAGTGGATAAATACATTGTAATATTGACACAAAGGATTATTACAGTGAAGTCAAAATAAATGACTTTAACATGTAACAAGGTGGATGGTTCTGAGAAATGTAATAATGATTTAAAAAAAAAAAAACTCCAAAGATTATAAGGACTGATACCCTGTCTCTTAGTTAAAATAGCATAGAAACAGGGGGAAAAAGGAGGGAGAAATAAGATGTAATAAAACTATTTTTAAAAAAAGGAAAGCAAGTAGGATTCAGAAGGATGATCAATTCAGATAAAAGTAAAGCAGGAAGATGGGTGGGTGAAGTATTAGATAGCTTATTGTCAAAATGTCTGATCTTGTTTTGTGTACTTGGTTTTTATTGTTTTGTTTGTTTGTTTGTCTTTGTTTTGTTACTGGGGTTTGAACCCAAGGGTATGCTACACCCCTAGCACTTTTTATTTTTTGTTTTGAAATTGGGTCTTCCTAGGTTGTTGAGAGTCTTACTAAATTGTTGAGGCTGGCCTTAAACCTACGATCCTCCTGTCTCAGCCTCACAAGTACTGGGATTATAGGCATGCTGGGGTGCTTGGTTCTTAGATGCTTATTATGCTATAAAAATTAAGTTAAATTGAAAAATGCAGGTTCTGAAAATGTCCTTTGGAATATGTTTTGATATAAATGAGCATTCTTTTCCCAACATAAGAAGTTTCTTGGGAATAAATAACATGTTTATTACTATTGAGTTGTTTGTTTATTTGTTTGTTTGTTTGTTTTTTAGATCACTTACTATTTTAGCAGATCTGGCACACAGGTTGTTTATTGCCCTATATTTTCCAAAGCTGTTAACCAACAACTACTAGATCATAATGGAACTAGAATAGATGGTTCTGAAATTCCCTTCTCATCCTAAAGTATGTGTTTCTACAATTCAAAATTCTGTCCTGAAGATAATTTAAAGCAATATTTTTCACTCCTTATGGACCTAAAAAGACGCCCATTTAGGCAGGGAGAAATGGGAGTAAGAAAAGAGTAAGTGGGTGAGTAGACAGGAGTCCATAGCCAGCCCCCTTCAACCACAGTAGCTTCCTTTCCTGAATTTTATAAAGTTGCTTTCTCCTAGGAGTTAATTTGTTGGAAGGATTTCATTGCTCAAAACAGACAAAAGTAAGGGGAAAGGATTTAAAAAGCATCACTCTAAATAATACCACATTAATACAATGAGGTTTCAATCTACCTGTAAGGGTTCATAAAAGGATCCTCTTATGTCAGGGAGATACTTCAGGCCATTGGAAATATAGCTGTTTTTCAGTTCATTTGCATGATTGATATGTTCTTAGAGAATTGTGTCAGTTGAATATTTAAAAGTGAAATCAATTTTTAAAAAGCAGTACACCCTAGTTTTAAAAGAAAGTGGTTATGAGTTCTCTTATTTTAAAAATCCTTCTCTTATTCACTTTTAATGATATATTAATATTTTGGACATGGTACCTGTAAAATAAAGCATAATTATAATGCAGTGCATAAAAAGTACATTTGCAAGACAATTTACACTGAAAATGCTAAGTTA
This sequence comes from Graphiurus murinus, assembly GCA_004027655.1. Taxonomy (NCBI): domain Eukaryota; kingdom Metazoa; phylum Chordata; class Mammalia; order Rodentia; family Gliridae; genus Graphiurus; species Graphiurus murinus. The sequence goes on along the minus strand of PVLC010019166.1, from coordinate 9,196 downwards.
ACAAAAAAGGCATTTTAGTCCTTTTAAGGTAATCTTTCTATGACAGACATACACTGTTCATCAAGTGCTCTTCCTTGTTTCCCAACTCCCTATCCCTAAGCGGGGCCATATTACTACTGTGACCAATGGGCTATGAAAGAAAGTGATCGATGTTACTTTGAGGCCCAAGTATTGCAGGTTATCCAGATTCATCTCCCTTGGCCACAGCAGTCAGGAAGATGGATGCTTTCATGGAACATAAGGTGGAAGCTGTCTGGATCTCTGAATCACTGGATGCAGATCAGTATCAAGGAAAGGTGTTCAAGCAGCACAGGAATTTGCATGAGGAAGGAATAAATCTTTGTTGTGTGAATCCCATGAAATTTCAGGTCAATTTCTGACCTCAAACAAGTCATGTATCTCATCTACAATATCTACTCCAACATGGTTTCCCATGCTTCTCCCTTTAAAGAACAGATGATGCTATAGAATAGTGGTCAACAAACTTTTTCTATAAAGGCCTAGAAAGTAAGTATTTTAGGCTGCATAGGTCATATGTCTCTGTCATAGAGACTCAATACTGCCACAGTAGAAAGAAAGCAACCATAGTTTGATAATATGTAAAGAAATGAGCATGACTCTGCTTCAATAAAACTTTATTTATAAAAGCCAACAGTAAGCTGGGCATGGTGGCACATGCCTGTAGTCCTAGTACTTGGGAGGCTCAAACAGGATGATTGCAGGTTCAAAGCCAGCTTCAACAACTCAGCAAGACTATTTCTAAATAAAAATAAAATAGGACTAGGGGTATAGCTCAAAGGTAGAATGTCCCTGGGTTCAATAACTAGTACCAAAAAAATAAATAAATGAAAGTCAACAGCAAGCCAGGTCTGGCCCAAGGCCATAATGGGATTTGCCAACTCTCAGTATAAATATTTAGCCTTTTCCATTATAATCTCTGTATATGTAGTCAGGAGAAGTGAAGACTAAGGAACCCATAATGGTTATCCTGTATATCTGAAGAACAGTCTTATGAAAACAGGAATAAACTTATTCTTTATGTATTCTTTCATTTGATAAATAAATATCTAGTTTTACATAAAACACTGTACTAAGCATTTAGACATAGCACTGAAAAATATAGATAAAATTTATGCCTTTACAGAGCTTATTTCCAGAGGGAGGAAGAGAATAAGTAGGAGAATTGCCGCACTAGGGTAGTATTTGGATCACAAAGTACGGGCTCTGTCCTAATATAGGCCTTCTAGAAAAAGGTAAGACTGTGCTACAAACTAAAGGGTTAGTGAGAATCAGCCAAGGAAAGTGGGGAATCAGAGTGCAGATTGCAGACATGGAAAAATATGCAAAGATAAGGAGGTCAGTAACACCCTTGCACATTTGACAAACTAGAAAGGATCATGCATGACATGTGTAAGGGTTCAAGATGGAGTTGCAAAAGCCAAAATTGGGGTGAGATAGGAGACAGATCACAAAGGAAGGACTGTAAGCTACTTTAAAGAGTTTGAACTTTATACTAAGGATGAAAGCATGTCTAACAAGGGTTCCAAACAAAGGAATGATAAGAAAAGTATGTGTTTGAAAGTTTATTCTAGAGGTTGAGTGCAGGCTGAAAGTAAAGAGATCAGTTAAAAGACTGTTGTTCACTACTTTATAATTACCAGGTTAAAACAAAAGAATATGAATATTTAGTGGGATTTTAAAAATTTTCTTGGTGCAATATAGTTATACATCATAATAAGACTCAAAGAGATACATTGATCTTCACACACGATGTCTCTTGATGTGGTTCCCTCCTAAACCCACCTATGGCTACACCACTAAACAAGACAAATCTCATCTGAATATGGGTATTTTTTAACATTTATTTTACCTGTTTACAAATATATTTCTAAAAGATTATACCTATTTATAGTGTGATACATTGTGAGAATGTCTAACTTATTTTCTTTCCATTATTGTCATCACTTTTGACAATAATAATTTGTTTCAGTAAAAAGAATATCTTACAGGTTATTATTATCAAAAAAAAGACTTGTTTAATTTTGATAGAGCAATTATCACCTATATTAGGTATAAATGAGAACTGAAGGAAGTAAAGAAAGGACTTCTGCTTCTAATGTAAGTTAGAGAGACTGAGATTATTGGTACAGGACTAACTCCCACCATAAATGACCACAGAACCATAAAACTGGACAAAACCAAGCAACTATCTGCAGACTTAGGGAAGGAAGCAATGCAAGATGCAATCTTTGAGAGAATAAAAACACACAAGATGACTCTGATTGCCCAGCTCTTTGCCTTTGGACAACTTCCCAGCCACAGGGAAGTGAGCTAGAGTCCAAATGGAATGCAATAGTCACACAAGCTGAGAAGGCAGCGACTTAAGTTTGAAACATTGGAATATGCAGGGCAGGGCACTAGAAAGGAAGAAGCTTGGCAACAAAGGAGTCCAAAAGCCCATGTAGGGGTCCCCTCCAAGTCTACTTCTGAAGGCTGGGCTGTACACGTGCAGGGGAAGTTACCCAGAGCTTACAGAAAGTAGCTGCTATTGAGTTAAAGAGGAATAGAAATGCTAGGATTTGAACACTGGTGGAGGACACTGGCATTCTGGCACAGCAAAGAAGGAAAAAAAATCTTATTAACACCTCATTAATATGGTGGGCATCCAGCAGAGACACCAGAAAAATCTTTGCTCAAGAAATAAAGACCACATCCTAAAGCAAGCATTCTCAACAGAGGTGACAGTATCCCCAGAGGAGTGAAAATTACTTCTTAGTGGGAATGGGATGAGCAAAAAGAATCTTAGATATTATAAAATTTTGTAGCTCTCCAAAGAACTACAGTACATAAACATACATACACAGACAGATAGATGATTAGATACATACATACACACATACATACATACATACATACATACATACATACATACATACATACACTTGGTATTAAAATTGTGCAAGGTAGCCGGGCATGGTGATGCACACTTGCAATCCCAGTACTTGGGAGGCTGAGACTGGAGGATCCGGGTTTGTGGTCAGCCTCAGCTACTTAGGGAGGCCCTCTGCAACTTAGTGAGACCCTGTTTCAAAATAAAGAATAAAAAATAGGACTGGGGGTGTAGCTGGGAGGTAGAATGCCCTTGGGTTAAATCCCCAGTTCTGAAAAAAAAAATTGTGCAAGGGGAGGCAATCATAATCAGAGGGGGGGGGATGTCTAAAAAGTCTACTTGGGGGACAACCATGAAAAAAAGATTTAGATCCTCTGCCCTGAAGGACTTACTAGTCTAGACCTATCCAAGAAAAGCCTAAATCTAAACCTTGATAGGATTTTTCAAAGAAAACAGATTGTAAGCTAAGTCCCAGTAAATTAGAGAAATGATTCTAGATTCTAGCAAATGCATAAAACCAAACCTACTTAAATTCAAGATGACATGTCAGTCATTAAACTGCCTTTAAAACACACACACAGAAAGCTCTTCACCAATAAATAACAGATTTCAAAATATCTATAATGCATTATCTATGATGTTTACCATTCAACAAAATTTGCTAGATATGCAAAGAAAACAAAGAATATGATCCATAGTATTTTAAAAGCAATCAATAGAAACTGCTCCCGAGATGGCCCATGTGTTAAATTTGCCAAATACTTTAAGATAGTTACTATAAATATGTTTGGGAAATAATTAAGAGGAAGTATTTTCAAAGAATTAAAAGAAACTATGATCTCAATTAATAAGCAAATGGAAATCTTGGCAAAGAAATGGAAACTATAAGAAAGAACTAAGTTTTTTTCTGAGAATGAAAAGTATAATAGCTAAAATAAAACAATGGACAGATCTGAGGGCTATTTTAAGAGTTACATATAAAGTATATTCAATAGTGGTGAAAGAATATAGGTGTTAAAGTAAAGAAGAATCTTGAAAAGTTTGCTGAGAAAATTGTATGGGTGGTAATACCATTTTTTGAGGTAGTCAACTCCACAAGAAAAGCAGGGCAACATTGTTCCAAAAGTCAAAACCAGAAGGTCAATATGTGGAGATTTATAAAGGCCAAATAATAGGATAAACTAGAACAAATAGAGCTGTACAAGACAACTGATTTTGGTGCTAAGTAGGGATATCCTTCACAGGAAACTAATGAGAGAAACTAAATGAATCACAGGCTCTGTATAAAAGGATAATTCTAGCCAGACGTGGTGGCACATGCCTGTTATCCCAATACTTGAAAGGCTGAGACAGGAGGATCACAAATTTGAGGCCAGCCTTAGCAACTTAGTGAGACTCTCAGCAAATTAGTGAGACTGTGTTTCAAAATAAAAAATAAAATAGAGCTGGGGGTGTAGCTCAAAGGTATAATGTCCCTGGATTCAATCCCTAGTACCATGTACACACAGACATACCCACATACCATAAGTCATTTTTTAGTTAAGTTTCTATTGTTTTTTGAATCATTATAAGACCCTCATACTGTGCTTAATGAAATACAAGAATAGAAACTACAAATACTATAAAAAATATACCTATATCTCTAGAGACAGATAGATGATAGATATAGATAAGATAGATAGATAGATAGATAGATAGACAGATATGTGGCTTCACCTGTCCTTTCATTAAATTGCATTAAATGGCTTCAGATTTAGCCAAAGATGTCTGAGTCTTAATTACTGGAACCTGTGAATATGTTATATTATACAGATAGGGAGATTATCCTGTATTATCCAGGGCCCTTAAAAGTAGAAGAGAGAAGCATAAGAAGGCAGTCAGGACAAGAGATGGCTATGAAAGAAAAAGATAGTGCATCAGTCCAATATCGATGGCTCTGAAGATGGAGGAAGAGGGCCATAAGCCAAGGAGTCCGGGCAGCCATTAAAAGTTAGAAAGGGCAAAGAAATGGACTTTCCCCTAGGGACTGCCGATAAGAAAGCTGCTCCTTGACTTTTTTTTTTTTTTTTTTTTTTTTTTATGCCAGACTTCTAACCTATAGAGTTACCAGATAATAAAATTCGGTTAAGATACTAAGTTTATGATTATTTTATAATAGCAATAGAAAGCTAATACAATGACCTAAAACTTGGCTATTTAATATAGCAGCTGCCACCCACAGTGATTAAGTTAATTAAAATGAAATAAGAGTTAAACTCAGTTTCTCCATTGCAATAGCCATATCACCAGGGTTCTCGAGCTACCTGTGGTCAGTGGTGCCTGTACTGGACAATGCAAACACTTCCACCATCACAGGAATTTCTCTTGAATAGCTGTCATCCTTTCAGGACCTTCCTCCATTACACTGTCAAGCCTATTACTTTGTGCATGACTATTTCTATAGCCATAAACCTGCCTCCTTTTCTTTCCTAAATCAAAAGTAAAAAATGGACTTTGCCAAGAGAAAATAAATAAAATTCCATGGATATAACTAAATCAAATAAGTCCAGGGCCTATCATAAGAAAGGAAACACCATTCTGGTTTTACTCTCAAACCATAGGCTTTGTAGAAAGCATTTAACTGAACTCAAAGCCTTCATACTTTACCAGGTGCAGTGTCCACACCTGTAACCCCAGTACTTTGGAGGCTGATACAGGAAGATCACAGGTTCGAGACCAGCCTCAGCAACTTAGCAAGACTTTCAGCAACTTAACAAGACCCTGTTTCAAAGCAAAAAAATAAATAAATAAAAAGAGCTGGGAGTGTAGCTCAGAAGTAGTAGTTCAATCCCCAGTAACACACACACACACACACACACACACACACACACACACACACCATTCTTACTTCAGCTTATTCCTACCTTTGTGGCTATTCCAGAAGATTAAGATAATAAGAAATAGGAAAATTGAATAGCAAGATCATTATTGCAATTTAAAATTTGCAGAAAAGTAAAAAAATATATCATTTAAGTAATATGCAATGTAAATAATGACTATTGAATAAAAAACCCAAAACCATTTCCTCCTCTATAACTTCTCCGGCCTTTATTCACAGTATTAATATAATGAAACCTGAAGATGTGAGGCAGTTAGTGTCAATGAATGAGGTCATGTTCTTCAAAATTATGCTACTGCTTATGAATCACAACTTCCCATTTTAACATTAAACTGTCATTTTAAATGTATGCCTTCAAATGTTTTAAAAATGAGACTTCATTCCTGTCGAAAGAACTTTGAATCCAACTTGATTTGAAATCAGTGAAATTTTTTGGTTGAAAGTTCCCTCCCACGCTGCCCACCTCCCCTGGACTCTCCCTTTTGATGACCCCCAAGTGCTCGTACCCAACCCTCAGGAGCCTCTTCTCCAAAGACACACAGGTCCTGCTGTTCCTCCTCAAAGTTAACAAAGTGGCATCGGCCAAGTCACTTGGAAATGGGGAATGTAGCAGGCAGCACAAAAGATGACAGATGCAGATTCGAAAGCATCTACATGGCTTCAAATAACAGAGCCATTAGTTCAAAACCAAAGACTTAAGAAAAATCCCACAGGTCAAGTGAGCATAAAATTCCACAGGTCAAGAACAAATGGTAAGTCTAGGAAAAAGAAAACTCAGGCAGGAAAGATCATGAATTAAAGCAGAGTCCAGGCAACAAGGACTGAATCACTAACTGTCAAAAAGCTTTAATATTAGACTCAGCCCCCCAAAAAGAACCTACCCCAAAATATGGGGATGACAGGCTAAGCTAGCAGAGGCACCCAGCCAGAATAAGGAATGAAAGGGAGAAGAAGGCCCACTGACTGCTGCACATTATCCTCAGATGCATTATCAAAGAAAATGCCAAAACCTCATTACGAATGGCATAAATTATGTGAGATGGAAATATGTATGTCAGAATGGAAAATGAAAAAGAAAGGTACTAACTGTACAAAAATATTATTAAATCCGGAGTAAAATAATGGCTATAATTATGAAATATACTGTTGGAATTCTTTGGGAAAAGGAAAGGAGGAATTGGGAGCTAAGAGAGATCAGTGGTAGACAGTCCAGAGGGAGAGACAGAAGAGCAAACAGGTCCACTGGTATACCTGAGGAGGCCAAGCTCCAAGCTGGCGAGGTGACGCCAAACTCTCAGCCACAACAGCTTCGAAAATAACATCTATCAGTCACAGGTCTAGGGGTGGAAGCAAATCCATGCCAAGAAACCACAGACACAGAATGTAGACCCTTTGGCCTCACAGAAAGATTCCCATCTGCTTGCTGATACGTATAAGTCACCACTGCACATTCATAGACAAAAGACATAAAATAAAATGCCTGTGGACTCCTGCACAGATGGGCCATGTAAGAAAAAACATCTGCTTTCTGCTCTTGCTTATTTTTTCTAAGAAGGATCTTAGGTCTTACTTAATCACAGGCATGTTCTACGCCTAGTAGGCAGGCAGAGTGCGAAGTACTAGGGCTTCAAGCACAGTGTGTGTGTGTGTGTGTGTGTGTGTGTGTGTGTGTGTGTGTGCGCGCGTGTGTGTGTGTGTGCGTGCGTCCGTGCGTGCGTGCGTGTGTGTGTGTTTCATTGGGGATTGAACCCAGAGGCATTCTACCTTCTGGCTATACCCCCATGCCTATTTTATTTTTTATTTGGAAACAGTATCTCACTAAGTTGCTGAGAGCCTCACAAAGTTGCTGAGGCTGGCTTTGAATCTGCAATCCTCCTGACTCAGCCTCACAAGTACTGGGGATTATAGGTGTGAACCACCACATCCAGCTCAAGCATAATTTAAAAAAAAAACAAACACAATAGAAGGAATGAGACAAAAATTACTAAAATATAGTAAATTATATAGAGTTCTTTTAAAGAGATATGTTTGGGCAGTTGACAACAAAAAATGTAGAAAGGTCATATAAATGGGCATAAATGTTTGGGCAGTTGACAACAAAAAATGTAGAAAGGTCATATAAATGGGCATAAATGGGTTAGCCTTTTCTGCTTTAAAGATTCTTATCTGTTCATCCTTCTCTGTCTTCAACAGAGGCATGGTCGGAATGATGTCTTCTGTTTTTCTTACTCTACCTTCTCTCCCTAGAAAATTCCATCAATGTCTTTGACTTCAAACATCATCCACATGCTGTAACTCAGATAAGTATATTAATTTCAGACTCCTTTGAACCTCAAAATAGGTACATGCAATTTTCTATCTGTTATCTCCAACTGGATGTTTCACAGGTACTTGGAATTCAAAACTTCCAAAACCAACCGAATGCCTAACCTTCAAGACTCCAAAAGGTAACACACCCATTCAGTTGTTTCTGTCTAATCCCTAGAGCAACAGACTGATTTCCTGTCTATAGTTCTTCAATAGCTTCCCACTGCTCTTAGGATAAAACTCCAAATACCTACACAGCCTCCTAGTCCTTGAATGTTCTGCCCTTTTCTACCTCTCTAGGCTAATCTCATATATTCTCCTACTCTTAAACTCCAGATGCAGTGACTTTTATCTCACACCTGGAAATGTGCCGCTTGATCTCCTGATTGCTCTATTTATAATGTATCCTCTTTGTCCCTTTAGTTAATTCTTACTTCTTCAGAGTTTAACTCAATCAGTATTTACTTAACAAAGTATTCCTGATTCCTTGCACTAAGTTAAAATTTCCAGGAATATATTTTATGCATTACCAAAATTATAATTAATAAGAACAAACATTTATTAAATACCTAGTATTGGATCAAATATTATTCTAGATAATGGAGATTCAGCAACAGAAAGACAAACAAGATCTCTGCTCTTTTGAGTTTTTTGGTTTTTGTTTTTTTATTTTGTTTGTTTGTATATGGTGCTGGGGGTTGAAACCAGGGGCATTCTACCTCCAAACTACATCTCAGCACAATTTTATTTTTTATTTAATCCCAAGTACTGGGATTACAGACACGCCATGCCTAGTAGGCTTCCACTCTTTTGAAGCTACATTTTTGTCTTAAGGGAGACAGGCCATAAATAAACAAACACAAAGAAGAAGATGTCAAGCCAGGTGTGGTGGCACACACCTGTAATCCCAATACTTGGGAAGTTGAGATAGGAGGATCACAGGCTCAAGGACAGCCTCAGCAACTGAGCAAGACTCTCAGCAACCTAGCAAGGCCCTGCCCCCCCCCCCAAATAAAATAAAATAAAATGAAAAGGGCTTGGGGTATAGCTCAGAGGTAGAATACTCCTGGGTTCAATTCCCAGCACCAAAAGAAGAAGGAGGAGAAGGAGGAAGAGGGGAG
>PVLC010019165.1:29842-31139 GCA_004027655.1 Graphiurus murinus | reverse complement strand
CCTCGCTCTCCTGCAGCCAGATCAGTGTTTTCCAACAGATTGTCCCGGTGACTGCTGCCAAAAACGGATTTTCCTGTGTTACTTCAGACACTCCATCTTTCTCCCTGGAAAAACTCTTTCATCTGAGCTTGTGAGGTATGACAGTCCTTGGGCTTTGTTTCTAGCCTGCCCAAACATGGGGCTCTTCAGAATAATTGGATGTTAGGCTTTGGAGGTAGCCTCAGTCCTAGTAGAGACTGGTAAGAACATTGTAGGATCCTAACACGATGGGCCAGAGCAGGTGAGTGGGGAGGTTCAGTTCGGCCTCACAAAGAATCACTGAAGGACTTACTTAGGGCTCTTTCAATAATAAGCCCATTTTGTTTATTTATTTATTTATTTATTTATTTATTTATTTATTTATTTATTTATTTATTTATTTATTTTTGTGGCACTGGAGATTGAACCCAGGAGCATTCTACCTCCAAGCTACAACCCCCAGTCCTATTTTTAATTCTTTATTTTGAATCAGGGTCTCACTAAGTTGTGGAGAGCCTCACTAAGTAGCTGAGGCTGGCCACCACACCTGGCTAACAAGCCCATTTAAATGGAGCAGAAACAATTTTTTAATGCCACTTTTTAAGGTAGATATAGCATATAAAAATTTTTTAAACAACTTACTAGAATATGGCTGGTTCTGAAAATCATACCTCCCCTCTTCCCAGGAAGATTCTATATCAATGAATCTATTCTTTTTTTCCCCCAATACCAAGGATTGAACCCAGGGGCATTGTATCTCTGAGCTACACTCCCAGCCCTATTTTTTTTTTTCTTTACTCTTTATTTTGAGACAGGGTCTCATTAAGTTGCAGAGGGCCTCACTAAGTAGCCGAGACTGGCCGCGAACCTGTGATCCTCCTGTCTCAGCCTCTCAAGTACTGGGATTACAAGCATGTGCCACCTTGCCCGGCCCAATGAATCTATTCTAAACATCATGGTGTCAGCTCTGCAATGAATTTTTAGACAAGTTCCAAAATGATTTGGCAGCAGCAATATTGAATGCATATTTAGTTTTCCAAAATGGGCACATTTTAGTGCTATTCGATGGTTAGGCTATTTGGAAGTAATGCATCCTCAGTTTGATGTGTTAGTCCTGATATGTTTGGCACAAATAAATTAACCCAAAGCATCAAACAGGCAACGAACACTGTGATTGTGCTTCTGAAGACTATATTTGTATGCGATCCTCTTACACAGGTACAAACATACCCATCCATCCATCCATCCAGTCAATAAACAAAAAGAATGCATCAGAGAA
>PVLC010019165.1:17342-27342 GCA_004027655.1 Graphiurus murinus | reverse complement strand
AGAATGCCCCTGAGAGTTCAATCCCCAGTACCGCAAAAAACCCCAAAAAACAAACAAACAAACAAAAAAAACCCAAAAACAAAACAAAACAAAAAACAGGGTGTCACTAAATTGCCGAGAGTCTTGCTAAGTTGCTCAGGCTGGTCTTTTTTTTTTTTTTTGTGGTACTGGGGATTGAACTCAGGGGCATTCTACCGCCGAGCTATACCCCCAGCCCTATTTTTTATTCTTTTTATTTTGAAACCGGGTCTCACTGAGTTGCAGAGTGCCTCACTAGGTAGCTGAGGCTGGCTGCGAACCCGGATCCTCCAGTCTCAGCCTCCCGAATGCTGGGATTACAAGCATGCGCCACCACGCCCAGCTCAGGCTGGTCTTGAACCTGCACTCCTTCTGTCTCAGCCTCCCAAGTATTGGGATTACAAGTCTGTGCCACCACGCCCAGCCAATTTTTTTTTAAAAACAGGGTCTTGCTAAATTGCAGAGGGCCTCGCTAAATTGCTGAAGCTGGCCGCAAACCTGTAATTCTCCTGTCTCAGCCTCCCAAGTACTGGGATTGCAGGTGTGTGCACTACCACACCTGGCTGGATGTGATATTTTAATGTCAAGGTTTTAAGGACTTCACTTGTTCTTGGTTTTCTTCTACTTCCTGCTTGTCTGTGTTCCTTAGCTCCTTTGTCTTACTTATTTTTGTCTTTCAAGGTTTTCTGCAGATGTCCTCGTTGGTTCTTCTTTAATTACATCTAAGAGAGACGCACTCCAATGCCTTCTGGGGGCTCTTTAGACACAGGTGTGGCTGTCAAGGGGTAGCACTGTCAAGTGTAGACCCAGGTTGCTTGGTCCAAGGACTTCCCTAACCTGCAGATTGTTCTCATTGGCTTGTTAGCTTCCCCAGAACCCTCAGCCTGGATCCTGAAGTTCTGTGAACCTGAAACCAGTGCTATGAGCCAAATAGAAGAAAATGGGATGTGATGGTGCCTGCTTGTAATCCCAGTACTTGAGAGGCTGAGACAGGAGGATCACAGGTTTGAGGCCAGCCTCAGCTACTTAGTGAGGCTCTCGGCAACTTAGTGAGGCCCTGTTTCAAAATAAAGAATAGAAATATAGGGCTGGGAATGTAGCTTGGAGGTAGAATGCCCCTGGGTTAAAAAAAAAAGAAGAAGAAGAAGAAGAAGAAGAAGAAGAAGAAGAAGAAGAAGAAGAAAATGGTTTAGGATGTCACTGTTTGGTGTGTAGATAGATGTTCATTTAATTTCCCAGCTTGCAGCAGGGTAACACACCTCACCTTCTAGTGGACCTCCTATTCCCAAGTCCTGAGCCTGGATGTCTCAGCCATTTCAAAGGATAAACTTCATTGAAAACAAAACAAACACAAAAGCCTGCATTAGGGAAAGCTGTAGAGTGGGAGATAGTGGATATCTAATTGTTTGTCATAAAGTCAATCAAGCAGCCTCTATTTTCCAACCCTACCTGGACCCTCCAATTCTTGGATAGTTTTGGAGTTCTTCAACTTGAAGGAACTTTCTTTTTATGTTTTCATTCGAGGTCCTGCACTTTATTGTTGTTATTATTGGCGCATTGCAATCATACATCATGATGAAGTTCAGAGTGATGGAGACCTCTGTGCACACAGCCCTCGGTGAGGTGAATAGACGTTTTCTGGTTAGCTTTACCCATCCAGGCAGCTCATTGTTTATTTATTTTTCTCTAGTTTGCAAAGTCCGTATTCTCCTCGGCCATTTTCCAACTTCCAAAATTTCACTGGCATTTTCTTGTTTGCTGTCATTTCTCTTGACGTTCTCTTTTCTCAAAATGTGTGCTTCTTAGCCGGGCATGGTGGCGCACGCTTGTAATCCCAGCATTCGGGAGGCTGAGACCAGAGGATCCGGGTTCGAGACCAGCCTCAGCTACCTAGTGAGGCACTCCGCAACTTAGCGAGACCTGGTTTCAAACTATAGAATGAAAAAATTGGGCTGGGGGTGTAGCTCGGAGGTAGAATGCCTCTGAGTTCAATCCCCAGTACCGCAAAAAAAAAAAAAAAAAAAAAAATGTGTGCTTCTTAAAATCTCTTTACTAGCCGGGTGTGGTGTGCACGCCTGTAATCCTAGGACTTGGGAGGCTGAGACAGGAGGATCGCAGGTTCGTGGCCAGCCTCAGCAACTTGGTGAGCCCCTCTGCAACTCAGTGAGACCCTGTTTCCAAATAAAAAAAAAATAAAACAAGGCTGGGGGTGTATCTCAGAGGTAGAATGCCCCTAGGTTCCATCCCCAGTAACTAACACACACACACACACACACACACACACACACACACACACACACACACACACACACTCTTTACCATAATCTTAGACTAGCTTGGAAGGAAGAGGAGAACATTAACATTACATGTGTTTAATCTGCCATGTTTGACCAGACATCTTAACAGGAGTCTGCCCTTGTGAGTTTTGTTTTGTTTTGCTTCGTTTGTACATGTGCATAGTTTTAGTTTTAGTTTAACTACTTTTAACTAGTTAAGCATTGTCAGTCTGGTTCACTTGCAGGTGAGGCATCGATTGGCTAGCTAAACATTATTCCTCTTGGACAGCTCATCCCCCAGGCCTGCCCTGGCGCCGGCTCCCTGGTTCACATTCTTTGACCTGGCTGTGGTCAGCTGGTGGCCGCTGAGGGGTCCAGCCACGGCGGAGTTGCTATCCTGCCTCCATTTCCACTCTGGACCGATGGGGCCTCTGTGGAATTGAATCCTTTCCTGGGGATTGAGACTGTGGCCCGCAAAATAGAATGGCTTCCCAGATACGTGGAAATGTCATTTCTTTCCACTGAGGGTTCCTACATGGCAGATGGTCGTCAGTTGATTCTTGGGCCAAAGTAAGCAGTTGGCCACCCCCAACTCTTTTTTTTTGTATGTATGTTATTGGGGATTGAACCCAGAAGCATTCTATCTCTGAGCTACACCCCCAGCCCGATTTTATTTTTATTTTGAAACAGAGTCTCGCTAGGTTGATGAAAGTCTCACTGCTTGCTGAGGCTGTCCTCGAACCTGCGATCCTCCTGCCTCAGCCTCTCATGTACTGCGATTACAGGCCTGTGTCACTATGCTTAGCTCATCTCTAACTTCTTTTTTTTTTTTTTTTTTTTCGGGACTAGAGATTGAACCCAGGGGCATTCTACCTCCGAGCCCCACCCCCAGCCCTCTATTATTTTGAAACAGGGTCTCATTAAGTTGCAGAGGGCTTTACTAAGTAGCTGAGGCTGACTTCGAACCTGCGATCCTCCTGTCTCAGCACCCGAAGTGCTTGTAATCCCAGCATTCGGGAGGCTGAGACCGGAGGATCCGGGTTCGCAGCCAGCCTCAGCTACCTAGCGAGACACTCCGCAACTTAGTGAGACTCGGTTTCAAAATAAAGAATAAAAAATAGGGCTGGGGGTATAGCTCGGAGGTAGAATGCCCCTGAGTTCAATCCTCAGTACAGCAAAAAAAAAAAAAAAGAAAGAAAGAAAGAAAGAAATAAATGAAGACCACCTAACTGAGAACAAGCCCTGTTTGTTCAGGGCTTGCTAGAGCCCTGGGGTCCACCACCATCATTTGCATCTGGCTGAGACTGTGCGGAAAAAAGAGATGGCTTCAGTGTCACCCCAACTGGTGGCTGTTGGGGTGGACAGGCTGTTGGCAGGTGAGCCTAAAGTAGGGTATCCTATGTGGTTGGCTGGGGGAGTATTTTAGACTTTCTCTGGTTGACCCTAACTGCAAAGCTGGGGCTATCAAGGAAGCTGTCAGTTTTTAATCAGATCTTGGAGATTTGGGGTCATTTGCAATAGGGTTATTGTTTAGCTTCCTGGATGGGTGCAGACCACTGGTTGACTTCTTGGACTGGATACCGATCCAGAGAGTTCTTGTCTTTGTGTGTGTGTGTGTGTGTGTGTGTGTGTGTGTGTGTGTGTGTGTGTGTGTGGTACTGGGGATTGAACCCAGGAACATTCTACCAGGGTCTCACCCATGAACCTGCGATCCTCCTCTCTCAGCCTCCCAAGTACTGGGATTACAAGTGTGCACCACCACGCCGGCCCAGAGTTCTGTTTCTATGCCTGGTCTGGCCATTGTCTCTGTCTATTCAATCTTTCTGGGGTTGTTTACATAAGCTGTTGTCCAATGTAATTAGCATCCATACAAGAAAAGGGAGCGGAGGCAGGGACGAGGCCATCTGATGGGGCTGGAGTGATACAGCCTCAGCCTGGGACGCTGAGGAGGGCTGCGGCGCTAGAGACTGAAGAAGCGGGCAAGACCTCGACTGGAGCCTTCTGAGGGAGCAGGGATGCCTTGATTTCAGACTTCTGGTCTCTGGACGGTGACACAGGGGGCTCCCCGAGAATTCCATACCCCTTACCCATGGCACCAGGGTCTCTGGAGAGAGGTCTGGAGAGCCCCGGATCTTAGCCAATTTCCTCGCCGACTCGTCTGCTCACTAGAGTTCTGGAAACTTCTTTTCGTGGGAGTCACAGCAGGATTTGAGGGACAGGAGATGGTGCCTAAGAAAGGAACAAACAATCCATTTCACCAATGAACCTTCTACCAAGAATACAAAATGAGATGGCTGAGGAAATCTGTCAATTAAAAATGTCGGAAAAGCTCCTATCAACCAGTTGCAATGTGCCCTCCTTGTTTGCAATGGTTTTAAAAAATATCTCTGAATTGCAGGTATAGCCAGGGTTCAAGTTCTTAGGTGCAGGGTTCCTGGGCTTCATGCAGGCCAAAAGAACAGGGCAGGACATCCATGCCTGAGTTCCAGAACATTCCATGACAGTCAGCAGGCCCGTCTACTCAGATTTCACAGGAGATCTCCGGTGTCCACAAGGAGGCTGGACTAGGGTGAAGACCAATTGCTCTGCAGAACCTGAGAAAGAGGACTAACGAGGCCAGTGGGTACTAGCCCCAGGGATAGCAAGAGGACAGATGACTCACCTGGACCGTGACCAGCTCAACTCCTATCCTCGCCTGCTGCCTTCCTCAAGGCAGATGGTTCAAGTGGAGAAATGCGTTCCCAGCTCACCACATCCCAGCGGCGGTCCTCACCACTCGATGGCTGAAGCCAGTGACCTGTGGTCCAAGACAGTCACCAGCAGGGTGGCAGGGGATGACAGGGCAGATGCTGGAGGAGCAGAGGTCAGGGCAGGGTTCGCTCTGGTCCAACGCGAGGCACTCCCCACCCCCCACCTCTGCAGGGCACCCCTGGAGGGAAAGTGGCCAGAGTCAGGCACATCTGCATCGCTCCCAGAATATTTTTTGGGGGGGAGAGAAATCTCAGTAGAAGATTTAGTAGTTCACCGGTAAGGGCTCAGAATGTTGATAATTGGGTTTTTGAGTATAAATGCCACACAGTTATATTCATCTTGGAAAGCATTCTGCAAGGCGGGCTTTAGAATCTCCAGCTCACGGTTAAGGAAACTGTGGCTGAGTTAGGGTATTGCGTTGCCCAAAGCAACTGGTTAGAAAGCGGAGGAGCCTGGCACGTCTGTTCCCCAGAGCACACGAGCACCGCGGGCGGCCACCTTGGTTCTCAGCAAGGTCTGCCTTCACGCTCAAAGGTCATTCACAATGGGGTGTTTCTTTGTCTTTTATCATCTGTCTGTGGGTCCTCCAGCATTAGCATCCACCAGACAGACTGGGAAGGATCTGCACCCCAAACCTGCTGACTCAGCAAATGGGGAGGGCCCAGGAATCTGCATTTTCCTATTTTTTTAAAAATACTTTTATTGGTGCAACGTCATGATGCATCATGGGGAGGTTCAAAGTGGTACAAGCATACATGCATCCAGCACTTGGTGTATTTCCTTCCCTAGACCCACCCAGGGATTTGCATTTAAACAAGACTCCCCGGGCAATTTCTCCAAGTGAGTCCAGTTCCTGGTATGCAGTAGCCCATAAGCATACAGGTTGATGAAAAGCGGTTGTGTCTTGTCTACTGGCAACTAGGATCCTGGCCCTGGTCCTTTCTCCCATACTCGTGATACTTGTCTTGACTCTGCTACAAGAAAATACCATAGATTGGGCAGCTTAAATTCATCATGATACTGAAGGCTAGGAAGCCCAAGGTCTGGTTTCTAGTGAGGCTCCACTTCCTGGTTTGTAGATAGATACTTTCTTGTCATACTCTCTTGGGGTGGAGAGAGAGAGAGAAAGGGAGAGGGAGAGAGGTATCATCCCTCTCCTGTGATCTCCTCCTCCTCCTCCTCCCCTTCTTCCTTCTCCTCCTCTCCTCTTCTTCCAGTAATGGGAATTGAAACCAGGGCCACTCTACCACTAAGCTACACCCCCAGCCCTTTTTATTTATTTTTATTTCTAGACAGGATCTTGCTAAATTGCCCAGAACTAGCCTCAGACTTGTGAGCCTCCAGAGCCACTGGGATTATAGGCAGCACCACCGGGCCTGGCTCTCCTGTCTCTCCTTGCAAGGACACCAGTCCCATTCAGAAGGGTGCCACCCTCACGCCCCAGTCACCTCCCAGAGTCTCGACCTCCAAATGCGATTGGGTCAGGGGTTAGGGTTTCAGCATACGGATTTGGGGAACACATCTAGTCCATAGCATCACCCCAGGGGGAGACTGAGGCTTTGGGCGATTTTCTGGGGGGGGGTAGTGGGAAGAACCATCCTGGGTCATTCCTTGCTGGTCCTCTCCTCCTGGCTCCTTTCCTGGTGACCATACTCTTAGAAAACTTCTCTTCTTCCGAAAGCAAAACAAAACAAATGAGCTTTCCTTTTTTTTTTTTTTTTTTTTTTGCGGTACTGGGGATTGAACTCAGGGGCATTCTACCTCCGAGCTATACCCCCAGCCCTATTTTTTTATTCTTTATTTTGAAACCGAGTCTCACTAAGTTGTGGAGTGCCTCACTAGGTAGCTGAGGCTGGCCGCGAACCCGGATCACACACTCGGTGACCCTCTTCCCCAGACCTGGCCTCTGTGAAAATGCTGATGGCCTTCCAGGCTTTTCTGTGTGGCTTCGGCTTCCTGCAGACACATCCTCTTCCTCCAAGCACAGCTGGAGGCTTGGTCTCCTCAGCCTCTACCACTTGGCCTCCTGGGATTACAGAGCCATAGGTGCAGCCCAGCAGCTGGCCGGCTCCCACCCTGCCCACACCTGCTCCTTCCCCATAACATGGTCTTCAGGTGACACATTGCAAACAGACAATGCCAAGTGCTTTACTGACCTCAGTTGCTAATCCTTCTCCCTGCCTAAGGACTAAGGCACAGCACTGTATATACACACACACTTATGATTTTGTTTGGGGATAATAAACACGAGCTGCTTCAGGACCAAGAACAAATCCTTTTTCCATGCAAATGCAGTTTGTAATAAAAACCTTCCAGGAGAGAACAGGGCCACTCTTTCTAGCACATTGTGCTTTTTGACAGAGAATATATAAATGAGCCAGGTGTGGTGGTGCACACTTGTAATTCCAGTACTTGGGAGGCTGAGGCAGGAGGATCACAGGATTGTAGGTTCGTAGACAACCTCAGCTACTTAGTGAGGACTTCCACAACTTAATGAGATCTTGTTTCAAAATAAAGAATAAAATAGGGCTGGGGGTATAGCTCAGAGGTAGAATGCCCCTGGGTTCAATCCCCAGTAACACACACACACACACACACACACACACACACACACACACACACACACACAAATAATAATATATATATGGTATTGGAGATTGAACTCAGGAGTATTCTACTTCTGAGCTGCACCCCCAGCCCTATTTTATTTTTTATTTTGGAACAGTGTCTTGCTGCATTGCTAAGGGTCTCACTAAGTTGCCGAGGCTGTCCTCAAACCTGTGATCCTTCTGTCTCAGCCTCCCAAGTACTGGGATTACAGGCATGCATCACTCTGCCTAGCTCTATATTAATATTTTAAAATTTGGTTATAGCAAGCGAAAAAGGCCAGAGATCTAGACTCCCACTGTTAATTGAAAATTAAACAGCTCTATGGGGAGTTATTTCCCCCTCTCTTCTTTGTCCATGGGCAGTCCTGTCCAATCTCTTCTTAAAACGGGGGGTGGGGGTGGGGGTGGGGGCGCTGGAACTTCCCCCGCCCCTCTCCCAGGTTGGCAGTGTCTCACCTCATCAGAGTGACTGGGAAGACTTAGGATTTTGTTGGAGTTAATAAACACGAGCTGCTTAGAACCAAGAGCAAATCCTTTATCCATGCAAATGCGGTCTGTAATAAAAACCTACCAGGAGAGAACAGGGCTGCTTTTGCGAGCACATTGTGCTCTGTGACAGAGCACTCTTCAAAGTTATCCCAGGAGCCCCAAAACCAAGAACAGCTGCTGGAAAGGTCTTCCGAGAGAGGATTTGGGTGTGGGGTTTCTGTTTAATTAAGAAGCTGTAGGGTGGCAGGAGGCCAGGCTGGGCGGCTTAAATCTTGTCAATGTAAGGCTTTCTACACACAATAGGGATAAAGTCTTTTTTGAAAGTCATGTGTTTAAATAGTCCTGCCCGACACCGAGCATGGTGATGCAAGCTTGTAATCCCAGTCCTTGGGAGGCTGAGACAGGAGGATCACAGGCTCGCAGCCAGCCTCAGCTACTTAGTGAGGCCCTCTGCAACTGAGTGAGACTCTGTTTCAAAATAAAGAATAAAAAATAAGGCTGGGGAAGCCAGGTGTGGTGGCACATGCTTGTAATCCCAGTACTTGGGAGGCTGAGACAGGAGGATCTGAGTTTGCGGCCAGCCTCAGGTACTTAGTGAGGCCCTCCACAACTTAGTGAGACCCTGCTTCAAAATAAGGAATAAAAAATAGGGCTGGGGGTGTAGCTTGGAGGTAGAATGCCCCTGGGTTGAATCCCCAGTACCGCCAAAAAAAAAAAAAAAAAAAAAAAATGAAAAAAAGAAAAAGAAAAAAGATCTCACCCAAGCTGGCAGGCAGAATGAGCTGTTTATGGATTCTCAACTCTCAAGTACATAGAGATCAGGCAGAGGAGACAGGTGGGATCCAAGCATTGGCTGGGCACCTTCTGTGCACCTTGCTTAATGATGATGATTCTTTAGGGGCAGAATGCTATTTACTCCTCCGACAATACTGGGGCAGGGGGCTTTGCTGGAGAGAGATGAGGTCCCCACTTTGACCCCAGAGAGGTCAGGAACTCCCTTAAGTTCTCTCAGCGAATCATCGCAAAATTGGAATCACTTTGACATCGAAACCCCAATTCTTTCTTTCTCCCAGTTTTATTGAGATACCATTAACAAAGAAAGACTGTGTACATTTCGGGCACACAACAGGACGATTTCACCCTTTCACATGTGGCTCCAGGTGAGCCCGGGAGCTGCCTGGTGAAGGCTTCCTGACCCCATCCCTCTCTGGGCAGGGGCAGGGTCCTCACCTTGCCTTGTTGGCCAGTGTCTGCCTGCCCTACTGGACTGTGAGTCTGTGCGTGGGGGGGAGGAGGGGGGATTCGGCTTTTCATCTCCCATCCCCAGCAAGATCAAGGTTCAAAGGGCCTTCAGGAATGCTGTGGGTTGAATTGTATCCCCCAAACTTACAAACTGTGTGTGTGTGTGTGTGTGTGTGTGTGTGTGTGTGTGTGTGTGTGTGCTGGAGATTGGACCCAGGACCATTCTATCTTCAAGTTACACCCCCAGCCCATTTATTTATTTATTTATTTATTTATTTATTTATTTATTTATTTATTTATTTATTTATTTATTTATTTATTTGATTTTAGTGCTGGGCATTGAACCCAGGGGTGTTTTACCTCTGAGCTACACCTTCAGCTCTATTTTCTCTCTCTCTCTCTCTCTCTCTCTCTCTCTCTCTCTCTCTCTCTCTCTCTCTCTTTCTTTTAAGCAAGGTCTCACTGCATTGTGGAGGCCCTCACTGAGTTACTGAGGCTGGAGGCAAACCTGTGATCCTCCTGTCTTGGCTTCCCAAATACTGGGATTACAAGCGTGTGGTTGTTTTTTTTTTTTTTTGTTTCGAAACAGGGTCTCACTAGGTTGCTGCGAGTCTT
>PVLC010019165.1:0-17242 GCA_004027655.1 Graphiurus murinus | reverse complement strand
GTTGTTGAAGCTGGCCTGGAACCTGCAATTCTCCTGTCTCAGCTTCCCACATACTGGGATTACAGGCATTTGCTGTTGTGCCTGACCATTACAGTTATTTTTTTTTTTTTAACTTTCACTACACACACATCTATACATAATTCTACACACAGCTATACGTAATTGATTGGAAATAAATTAGAAGTAAAAAAAAATTACAAAATACAAAAAAAATTGTAGAAAAAGTAAAGTGTTATTAAGCCACTGCAGGGTGTTTCAGAATCACCAATAGGAGAGAAAAGACTAGAACAGTAGTTCAGATCAGATTGTCATCCTGGCTAAATTATATTCCAGACGCATGGGAGTGGATATTTGTCTTTTTTTGGTGACCTACCATGAGAACTGTCTTTTTCTACCTTATCAGACAGAGATTACTTCTAGAATCACTGGGCAATGGATTCAGATGAGAAGCTGTTAATAGAAAGAAAGAGAGACCACATAGAACTCTCTCCTTCCCTCCTTCCCTCCCTTTCCTCCTTCCTTCTTCCCTCTTTCCTTCCTTTCTTTTTTCTTTTTGTCCTAGGGATTGAAATCAGGGGTGTTCTACCTTTGAGCTACACCCCCAGCCCTATTTTTATTTTGAAATGGGGTCTCACTAAGCTGTTGAGGGTCTCACTAAGTTGCTGAGGCTGGCCTCAAACCTGCACTCCTCTTGTCTCAGCCTCCCAAGTACTGGGATTCCAGGTGTGCGCCATTGTGCTGGGCTCAGAATCTATTCTTGTGCGGGTGGCAGCAGGAGCAGTGACCATCACCAGCTTCCAGAAGGCTCCTGGGGCCAGTTCAGGAAATAGTATACGGGGGGGTCCAGGTGCTGGGCTGCAGGGGGTTGCCACACCTTGTCCTTACTGGTTACTTCTGTGGTGATATTGTGGGTTTGCATCTGATTATTTCCCTCTGTCCCTCCTAAGGATTCTACAAGGTACTCAATAACCGTTTACCACATTTTGTTTCCATTTAAATAATTTGGAGTCAGTTTCTCTTATATGCAGGTAAAAATTCTGATTTTTGTACAAAGCCACCACGTATTTCCTTACATTTGCCATAAGCCTGTCATTCAATCGTATCATTATACAATAACAAGAAAGGCATGCTGGATTAAAAGAATTTTTCAAAAATTCTGGCTTTAAAAAGTAATACAAGGTATTTGCATGATTAATAACACACGATATTTGCATGAGTGATTTAAGCTTAAAATTTTATGGAAGTTATTGAAAAGTATTCTAGAGGGATCTTGTTTCTTTTAGCTAACAAATTGGGTCATATATTGAAATTTCCAAAGGCCAGGAAGGTTAGAATGAAAATATTACTTATAATGAACCTCATACTTAGTCATTTTCCCAAGTGGCTGTGCATTTACATAATAGTAGGGGTTTTGTGATGAAGTTCTTTGATTTTCCGTGTTGCTGCAATTCTAGTGCATTTTGAGAATGGCATATTATTAATAACCCTTAGGTCAGCCTTGTACCACTATTAAAATCTCAGTGGCTGGGGGATATCCAGAGGAAAGAAGAAAATATTCCTTGCCAACCATTCTTCTCTTCCCCACAGAAATATTAAGCCACGTGCAGATGTATTTAGTTCAGGGATTTTGTGTTTTCCAATCATGTACTTTATTGGGGTTTTCCATGAGGTGAGTGAGAAGAGGGGGGAGTTCTTGGGCTAGAATCTAGAATGCAGAGACTTAGTCATGAATGCAACAAAAAATCCTTTTAATGATCTTCCCAAGATCCTTTTATATACACTTTATGCTGAGGCCATGCATTGCTTACAGTTAGCATCAATTCCAAGTAATAGAAAACTCTAAGTAATAGTGCTTTAAATTAGCTAGAAAGAAGTCTACAAGGAGTCCAGGACTGGTACTGTGTTCTACAATATCAGTGACATGGCTCCTTCTGTCTTACTGCTCTGTTAGAAGCTGCTTTTGTCCTCAAGTTCTCTTGTGGTCCGAAAGGGCTGCGATAGCAACAGCCATTACTTCATATTCCCACCAGGAGGAAAGGGGAAGCAGAAAAAAGCATGCTTCTTTCTTTTAGGAAAAGACAGTTCCTGGTTACAGCTTACCCACATGACCTGCAAGGGTTAGTGGGAAATGTAGTGTCTATCCCAGGTGGCCCTGTGTCCAACCAACAATTGGAGGGTGTTTTTGTTTTTTTTGCGGTACTGGGGATTGAACCCAGGGGCATTCTACCTCTGAGCTACACTCTTGCGGAGGGCCTCACTAAGTCACTGAGGTTGGCCTGGAACCTGCGATCCTCCTGTCTCAGCCTCCCAAATGCTGGGATTACACCACACCCGGCTCAAGGGTTCTTTAAATGAAGAAGTTTAAGAGTGATCATTCTAGAAACAACCCCCATTTCTTATTGGTGTTTCAACCCCAGCCGGGCCCAGTACCCCTTCGCACAGTGCAGCCCCTTCCGATGGTTCTGGTCCAGGATCCTCCAGTGCGCTTGGGGTGTCATTGGCGATGTCGTCGGTGGAGTGGTGGAGGAGTGCAGGCACACCTCCCCGTCAGTCAGCCCAAGTCATGCATGGTTGGGAAGATAAATCTGCTGGGGGAAGTAAAAGGAGATGGATGACTCCTATTAACATCTAAGACCATAAATGCTTCTGCGTTCTCTGCAGCTGGGGAGTTTCTGTGCTACTTCCAAACACAGCTGGGAGTTGAGGACGGGGAACCTCAGGCGAAAGCAGAAGGGTACAGGGCTTATGGCCCTCGACTAAGGAGTGAAGCCTTAGGTCCTCCCTTGTAAGAGGACACTTTTCTTTCTGTAGAGCAGGGACAATTTTTTTTCCTGTAAGTGACCAGAGAGTAAATATCTTAGGCTTCCTGGGCCATTCAGTCTCTGTGGTGACTACCCAGCTCTCCTACTGTAGCATAAGCAGCCATACACCAGGCGTGGTGGCGCATGCTTGTCATCCCAGTACTTGAGAGGCTGAGACAGGAGGATCTCAGGTTCACCGCCAGCCTCAGCCACTTAGTGAGGCCCTCTGCAACTTAGTGAGACCCTGTTTCAAAAATAAAGAATAAAAACTAGGGCTGGGGAACCAAACTATCAGACCGATGCATATGTATCTATGTTTATAGCTGCACAATTCACAATTGCCAAACTATGGGACCAGCCAAGATGTCCATCAACAGATGAGTGGATTATAAAACTATGGGATATGTACACAATGGAATTTTACTCAGCCATAAAGAACAAAATCATATCATTTGCAGGGAGATGGATGGAACTGGAAAACATTATGCTAAGTGAGATTAGTCAGTCACAAAAAGTAAAAAATCATATGTTCTCCCTAATATGCGGAAGCTAGGGAGAAAGTGGTCATAAGAGGGACTCCAGATGAAGAAGGAGAAACCTTAGATGAACAAAGAAGGTGACTTAATTGAAGATGATGGTGAGGGGGAACACCCTAATGTTCATGGTGTACTTTTCACAATCATATCAGAGTCAGTCACTAAACTGAACATGAGAAGGAGGGAGGGGGGAGAGCAGGAATTGGGGAAGGGTTAAATGAGAGATGTGTTAAAAGGAGATGGATGTATGCCTTTACCAGCTTGTACCTAACAAAGATGTATAATTGCAACGCTCCAATAAAAAAATTAAACTAACAAACAAAATAGTGCTGGGAGTGTAGCCCAGAGGTAGAATGCTTCTGAGTTTAATCCCCAGTACTGCAAAAAAAGAAAAGAAAGGCAGCCATAGACAATATTGTCATCAGTGAACGACTGTGATGTGTTCCGATAAAACTTTATTTATAAAACCAGGTGGCGAGCAGGTTTGGCTTTTCGAGCTGTGGTGCCCACTAATGCTTATGAGGAGCCCGTTCACTCCTGCATCCTCCCTTCCTTTGCACATTTCACCAGGCAGCTTAGCATGCCCCCAGGGCTTCCACTCCATCACTGGTGGGGTGGTGGGGTCCCACTGCCTTCCAGGAGAGACCCACTTTTGTCCACCGATCTCGACGTTTTCTGGGCCATTTTTTTTTGCACAGCCCAGTTCTTGGCAGAGAGTTCTTTAGCTGCCTTTCTTGCTAATGACTCTTGTTTCATAAGCCTGTTTGGATGGTCCCCCTGTAACTCCATCCAGCCATAAAACCCTCTTCCAATCTGTGCTGATGGGCTCTGGGAGACAGGAGATGGAGCTGCACTCCAGGGCACAGCCGCCCAAAGCGCCACCCACCAGCAGGGTCCCCACGAAAGACAGGGCTCTGGTGGGTTCAGCTGCCCCCTCCCAGGCCTCTTTATGGAGAAAATTAAAGATGCACAATTATGGCTTCATCTGTACACACGTCTGTAACTTCATGTACTTGGGGTAAAAGGCAAAACGGCCAATTTACCATCTTCACCTTTTTTTTTTTTTTTTTTTTTTGCGGTACTGGGGATTGAACCCAGGGGCATTCTACCTCCGAGCTACACCCCCAGCCTCCTGAGTACTGGGATTTCAAGCGTGTGCCACCAGGCCTGGCTCATCTTCACCATTTTTAAGTGTACAGTTCTGTTAACTCTATGTACATGTGTGCATCCAATCTCTAGAACTTTTTTTAAAATATGCTTTTATTGATGCAGTATAGTCTCACATCATAGTGTAACTCATGTTGACAGTGACATACATACGCATGGCACTTGGGTCTCCCCCACCCTCTCCCCATAGAACTTTTCATTTGCAGGACTGAGACTCTGTTTCCCCCACCCAGCTCCTGGCAAGCACCATTCTACTTTCTGTTTTTACAGATTTGACTATTTCTAGGTCCCTTGTAATGAGTGGAACCATTCAGTGTATGTTCTTCTGTGGATATATTTCAATTTGCATAATGTCTCCAAGGTTCATGTCGCAGGATTTTCTTTCCTTTTAAGGCTGAATAATATTCCATTAAGTGTGTGTGTGTGTGTGTGTGTGTGTGTGTGTGTAAAGAGAGAGATTTTCTTTATTTTTTTTTTGCGGTACTAGGGATTGAACTTAGGGGTGTTCTACCTTCGAGCTACACCCCCAGCCCTATTTTTTATTCTTTATTTTGAAACAGGGTCTCACTAAGTTGTGGAGTGTCTCACTAGGTAGCTGAGGCTGGCCGCGAACTTGGATCCTCCGGTCTCAGCCTCCCAAATGCTGGGATTACAAGTGTGTGCGCCACCACGCCCGGCTTTTCTTTATCTATTTATCTGTTGATGGACATTAAGATTTCTTCTATCTCTTGGTTACTGTGAATAATACAGCAATGGACAAAGGAGTGCACAAATATCTCTTCAAGAGCCCAATTTCCATTCTCTCGAAGTGTACTCAGGAGTGAGATAGCTGGATCATATGGCAATTCTATTTTTGGAGAAACCTCCATCCTGTTTTGCATAGCAATTTACATCATTTTATAGTCCCACTGTGTTAGTCTGTGGTTTTTGTTTGTTTGTTTTCATCACTGTGACCAAATTTAGAGGAGGAAACAATGTAGAGGAGGAAACGTTTATTTGGCTCATGGATTCAGGGGGTCTGTCCATGGTTGGACAGCTCTAGGGCAGAAACATCAAGGCAGTGGGGCGTGGTGGAATAAAACCACTCAACTCATGGTGGCCAGAAGCAGAGACAGGGAGAGGAAGGGTCCAGGGGCGGATGAAGTCTTCAATGCCAGGACCCCCATGCCTCACCTCCTTCAGCTGTGCCCTGCCTCTGAACCTTCCTGCACTGGGACCGTACTTTAAACCACATGAGCTTTTGGGAAGACATTTTAAACCCAAACCATAACACCCACGATCATATTTATAGTATTTATTTATTTATTCATTCATTCATTTATTTATTTATTGGTACTGGGGATTGAACCCAGGGGCATTCTGCCTCTGAGCTACACCCCCCAGCCCTATTTTATTTTATTTTATTTTATTTTATTTTGCGGTACTGGGGATTGAACTCAGGGGCATTCTACCTCCGAGCTATACCCCCAGCCCTATTTTTTATTCTTTATTTTGAAACCGAGTCTCACTAAGTTGCGGAGTGCCTCACTAGGTAGCTGAGGCTGGCCGCGAACCCGGATCCTCCGGTCTCAGCCTCCCAAATGCTGGGATTATAAGCGTGCACCATCACACAGGAACTCGCTAGGTTGCTGAGGCTGGCTTTGCATCTGCAATCCTCTTGTCTCAGCCTCCCAAGTATTAGCTTTTATTTTTTTACAAAAGGGAAAATGTAAACAGGGTAGTTTATATAGTTCCACTCACTCATTTATTTAAAAAAATAGTTACTAAGTGCCCATCCATGGGGTGGGCAGTAGAGTACCACATCGGACCAGAAAAATCCTAGCCCTCTTAGAATTAGCCTTTTAGGGGGAGAAAGGCAATAAGCAAGTAGACATGTAATTCCACCAGAGTAATAAGAAAAGAGTTCCACTTAACTATGTTTATTTTTTTTTTTAAAGTGGCATTAGGGATTTCAGCATAGAAATGGAGAGAATGGCCCCCCCTTACATTCTTTCCAGGTCAGGCAAATGCATCTGCAAAAAGCCATAATTGCACCTTAATTATTGTAAGCCTGCTTCTCAGAGTTTTTTTTTTTTTTTTAATGAGGTGAAATTCACATAACATAGAATTGACCATTTTGAGTGAACAATTCAGTAGCATGTAGTATCACCCTATGGTTGTGCAAGCACCACCTCTATCAAGCTCCAAAAGTTTTTTTCTTTTTTGTAGTATTAGAGATGGAACCCAGGGGTATTCTACCTCCAAGCTATACCCCCAGCCCTATTTATTTATTTATTTATTTATTTTATTTTATTTTGAAACAGGTTCTCACTAAGTCATAGAGGGTCTCACTAAGTTGCTGAGGCTGGTCACCAACCTACGATCCTCCTGTCTCAGTCTCCCAAGTCCTGGGATTACAAGTGTGCACCACCACGCCTGGCTTCCAAAAGTTTTTCATCCCCCAAGTAAGAACCCACATCCATTAAACGGTCACCTGTCCTCCCTTCCTGGAACCCTTGGTTCCACCAGTCCTCTCTCTCTCTCTCTTTTTAAGAGTTATCCGCTTTAGATTCATGAATACTTTTTGGTCCTTTGTGCTTGCCGTCTTCCTGGGATGTGTTTTTGAGGTTCATCCATGTTGTAACGCGTACCAATGCTTCATTCCTTTTCACGGTGAATAATATTCCATTTGTGGAATATTCCCCGCATTCCACTGCGTGGAGATGCCCGTGGCGTTCCTCCCTCCGTCAGTCAATCGACTTTTGGGTCACTTCTACCTCCCGCCGATAGGAACACTTACCTACCAGGACTGAGCCTCTGTTTTTTATTTTTTTTGTGGGGGGGTACTGTGATCAGAGGCTTTTTTTCTTTTTCGGTACTGGGGATGGAACCCGGGGCATTCTACCCCTGAGCTACACCCCCAGCCCTATTTTTTATTCTTTATTTTGAAACAGGGTCTCACTGAGTTGCAGAGGACCTGATTAAGTAGCTGAGGCTGGCCTCAAACCTGGATCCTCCGGTCTCAGCCTCCCTAAGTACTGGGGTTACAAGCGTGCACCACCACGCCCAGCTGATCAGAGGCTTTTTGCAGCTCACGTATTGCTGTTTCCATCTGACCCAAGATAAGAAGCAGAGGGTGATGTCATCTTTCCCCTGTCCCCTTTCCAGCCTGGCTGGGCTCAGATTCTGTAAGTACTGAGCAGAGCATGCCCTCCCTTGTGTTCTGAATCTTTTTTTTTTGCAGTACTGGGGATTGAACTCAGGAGCATTGTACCTCCGAGCTATACCCCCAGCCCTATTTTTTATTCTTTATTTTGAAGCAGGGTCTCACTAAGTTGCGGAGTGCCTCACTAGATAGCTGAGGCTGGCTGCGAACCCGGATCCTCCAGTCTCAGCCTCCCAAATGCTGGGATTACAAGCGTGTGCCACCATGCCCGGCTTGTGTTCTGAATCTTAAGACATCACCATCTTCCTCTTATGGCCTCTGCTTCCCATAAACCACCTTCACCAAGAGAGAGTCACCACCTAGCCAGGTATTCTGGTGTCCTAGGCCCCTGCCTCCTTGGGGCAGCCTGGCTGTCCAGGCCTCTGGGACTGGGTGGAGTGTCTTACCAGGCCTTGCTTCCCTCTGCTCTGGCTGAGGAAGCTGGATCAGGGACCAAGAATGCCCTTGGGGTGGGGGCGGCTCTGACCTCACATACATCCAGATAAGGCCTTTTGTGAGGCGGATTTTGCCTTGGTAGCTATGTCAGGTGTGGTGGGCTGGGAGGTGGCCAGGCAGGTCCTGGGAACCTCTTTTCCAGGAGGAAAGTTCTCTCTCTCTCTCTCTCTGGACACCCCGAGGGGTCCCCCCTAGTGGATCCCTCTGGACAGGGAAGAGGTACTTGCCCTGAGATTGGGGTCCACCCATCGAGTGGCGGAGGAGGCCGGAGTCCTGGGTTTTGAGTTCTCCTTTCTGACGTCTTCTGTTTCAGGGTGAGTGATTTGTTAAACTCTGAGCATTGCTCTTTGGTACGGGGAACGTCTGGGAGTGCCATTGTGGGTAGAATTTAAATACAGGCAAGAAAGAGGAACGTGAGAGAGTGGCAGGGAGAGAGCAAAGACGGCAGAGAAGACACACGGAGAAAGACACGAGACCGTGGCGGAGAAAGACACACAGCCGTGGCAGAGAGCATTGTACCCCTGGGCCCGGCAGTTCAGTGGTCTTCCTGTCTTGACCTTAAGGGGCTGGATTTCCCTAGTATTCCACCCCATACTCAGTACTGAGCTTATTAATGTAAAGGAATAGCCGGGCGTGGTGGCACACACTTGTAATCCCAGCATTTGGGAGGTTGAGACCAGAGGATCTGGGTTCTCGGCCAGTCTCAGCTACCTAGTGAGGCCCTCCGCAACTTAGTGAGACCCTGTTTCAAAATAAAGAATAAAAAATAGGGCTGGGGGTATAGCTCGGAGGTAGAATGCCCCTGAGTTCAATCCCCAGTACCACAAAAAAAAAAAAAAAAAAAAGTAAAGGAATGACATCTTCGATTGGGATGGGGCACACAGAGCTCAACAAGACCTTGGGGACCCCCACCCCAAGATAATAAGTCATTTATTGAGCATCCAAGTAATACAGTTAGTTACCTCTGCTTCAAACAGAGTCCGCATGAAGGACCAGTTGGTAGTCTGAGCTCAATTCTACAAGTAATCATGTTCCCCACCCAGGTCACCCTGGCTTGAGCTTCTCCATTATCTGATGGACAGAGGTTATGAGCACTGTATTCATTTATTGGTCTAATGGACAGACGGCCCCTGGCTCCCCAGGGCAGGGCTGCTTTTTATTTTCCGCTGTTTTCCTTGGGCATAACTTACCACTAGGGAACATCTGCATTATCTAATTTATTCCTTTGAAGCATTTCATTTTTTTGCTGATTGCTGCTTAAAGGTCATTTCCAAATAAACATGGAACGAAAGGTCACTGTACCCAGCTGTAAAATCATCTTCAAGCAGCTTTGGTCCTGCTTAATGCCAACGCTGACCTCCTCTGACTTCCCCTGCTGGCTGGAAGAACCTATTCTTTGGGTCTCAGGCGGCTGCTTATGTTGCCTTTGGATTTGGGGATGGGGGTAGTCGTCGGATGGAAGCAGGTACAAATCTCTTTATTTGCCAAAGATCAGGCTAGGCTGTGGGGACCAGGAGTTGGGGATTGAGTCATTGTCAGAAATCACTAAGGAGTACTACAAGTTTTGGCCAGCATCACTGAAAGCCAACGCTCCCATCCAAGATGAGTCAGATATCTAGAGACGAGTGGGGGAAATTATGGGTTTGCCGAGCATAGTTTGGAAGAACAGAAGGGTGGGAAATTATGGCAGAAGACCAAATCAGCTCGCCTTCGTGTTTTCCAAGGAGCAGAGAAGGAAAACACGTCTAACCAAGGCTTGTTAATGGACTGCCAGTCCTGGCTGGGTGTGTTCGTAGGATAGTAGATGGTTTGTGTGCACTGGGAAGAAAGACTTGAGCCACATGATCGAAGCCATGCTGGAGTTAATCTCTTTTATTGTCTCTGTTGGGCTTCGCTGGCAGGTAGATGATGTGATCATGGGCACACGGGGCTTTTAACCTGGCATTCCCCCACCGTGCTGGGGCAAGGTGGGCGGGCTCCAGGGCTGCCTGCAGAACAGTCCAGCTAGGCGTGGACCCAAGAGAGTCTACACCGAAAGATGCATTGCCCTCCATTGCATGGGAAGGCAAGAGAGCTGTGGTTAGGAGGACCAAAAGGAGCAAGGAGGAAGACAAAAAGATACTGTTTTTTTTTTTTTTTTTTTAGTACTAGGGATTGAACCCAGGGGCATTCTACCTCTGAGCTACACCTCCAGTATTTTTTATTCTTTATTTGGAAACAGGGTTTTACTAAGTTGTGGAGAGCCTCACTAAATAGCTGAGGCTGTCTGTGAACCCAGATCCTCCTGTCTCAGCCTCCCAAGTCCTGGGATTACAAGCGAGTGCCTCCATGCCCGGCTCAAAAAGATGCTGTTAATCGGAGTGGGAAGGCAACGCTGGTGGCGGGACCAGATGTGAACTTGGCAGCTGGGGGAATTGAGGGAGAGAGTGGTGGTTTGTACAGAAGGCATAGAATTCTAAAGGCTGGCTTAAGTTTAGAGTAAAGTGAAGGTTCTGTGCTGAGTGCTTGGCATGAGCTGTTCCCCCATCACGGCAGCTCTGGGAGTTCACCCATTTTTTATGGCTGGTGAAATAGGAGCACCAGTTGATGGGGGGGGGGTAGGTCTGGAATCCTGGACGTTGGACACGAAGGGTACACAGTGCAAGTACTGCGCCTTCTGTTTCTTTGGGGGATATAGCCCATTCCTTTAGTAAGCGCCTTCTGTTTCTTTGGGGATATAGCCCGTTCCTTTAGCAAATGTGAAGGTTCTCAACATCAGGGAAGGGATATTGATGAGGTGCCATTTATTACCTCTGGGATTTGGAAAAAAAAAAATAGAATCTCCACTCACTGGTAATGGTAGGGATGTTTGGAGAACACTTTCAGAAATGGAATTTGGCAATGTCTATCACCAGGAAGCATGGACCTCCCCCATGACTCAGCCTGTGCTTCCAAGATGCTGTAGAAATATCCTTATCAATGCTTACAGAGAGTTGCATACGATAGTCATTAAAGCTTTGTCTGTACCAGCAGAAGGTTGGAGACACACTGTAAGTCCTTCAGGAGGGGATAGGTCAATTCAAATAGAGTGCAGTCTCACAAAGGGCACTGCATAGCAGACAAAGCCCTAAGAGGTAGGGTGGAACCCAGCAGCTTGGGAAGGTGTCTGTGGTATGTCCCTCAGGGGAAAAGCAAGGTTCAAAGGAAACCACACCTTACAACTTATAATTATGTAAGTTAAAATTTAGATAATTTTTTTTGTGTGTGTGTTTATGGTGGTTGAACCCAGGGCCATTCTACTTCCAAGCCACACCCTTAGCCCTATTTTCTTTTTTTACTTGAAAACAGGGTCTCATTAGATTGATGAGAGTCTCACTACTTGCTGAGACTCAAACCTGAGATACCTGTCTTAGCCTCCCAAGTACTGGAATTACAAGCATGAGCTATGAAGCCTCGCAAAAAAAAAAAAAAAAGAAAAGAAAAGAAATAAAACCCAACAACTTAACCGGGCGTGGTGGCCCATGCTTGTAATCCCAGCATTTGAGAGGCTGAGACTGTAGAATCCGGGTTTGCGGATTCTACAGTCTCAGCCTCCTGGTGAGGTATTCCACAACTTAGCAAGACCCTGTTTCAAAAAATAAAGAATAAAAAATAGGGTTGGGGGTGTAGCTCAGAGGTAGAACGCCCCTGAATTCAATCCCCAGTACTGAAAAAAAAAAGATAATTGATATAGTTAGGTATTGTATAAATATCTTTATGTATGCAAATTTGTACTTATGTGAGTAAATATACACAAATACATATTACATAATTTGAAACTTTATATATCCATGCATATAGCTGTATAAATATATAGATATGTGAATATACATGTGTATATATATGTGTGTGTGCCTATATACATGTATATCTATATGTTTATGTGTGTATATCAAACATTTTAGAAGAAAATATGTCAAACTGTTAATGGTGGTTACTTCTGTTATGGAAGAAAGATGGGAGATGGGGGCTTTTACTCTTTTTTTTTTTGGTACTGGGGATTAAACCCAGGATCATTTCCTGCTGAGCTACACCGTCAGCCCTCTGTATGTATATATGTATACATGCATGTGCTGGACTGGGAATTGAGCCCAAGGAAATGAAATTCCAACCATTGGAATTCCAACCATCTTCCAACCCTGCCTCTGAGCTACGCCCCAGTCCTATTTGACTTTGACTTTTTATGTTGAAGCAAGGTTTCACTAAGTCCTAGAGGATCTCTTTTTTTTTTTTTGCGGTTCTAGGGATTGAATTCAGGGGCGTTCTACCTCTGAGCTACATTCCCAGCCCTATTTTTTATTCTTTATTTTGAAACCGGGTCTCACTAAGTTGCGGAGTGCTTCACTAGGTAGCTGAGGCTGGCCTCGAACCTGGATCCTCCGGTCTCAGCCTCCCGAATGCTGGGATTACAAGCGTGCGCCACCAAGCCCGGCTCCCTAGAGGATCTCGATAAGTTGCCGAGGCTGGCAGGGAACATGCAATCCGCCTGTCTCAGCCTCCCAAGCACTAGGATTACAGGTGTGGCTCCTGTAACCATGCCTGCTTTATTTTTTATTTTGAAACAGGGTCTCGCTAAGTTGCTGAAAGTCTTGCTAAGTTGCTGAGGCTGGCCTTGAACCTGTAATCCTCCTCTCTCAGCCTCCCAAGTACTGGGATTATAGGAGTGCACCACTACACTGGGCTGGCTTTTACTCTTTATACCCTTTATGAATAAAGGAAGGGAGAGAGGAAGGAGAGAAGGAAGGAAGGAAGGAAGGAAGGAAGGAAGGAAGGAGAGAGAGAGAAAGAAGGAAGGTTGGTTACTGGAGACTTTTCTTTCTCTTTTGTTCTTTTTGGGGTTTTCCAAATGGGGTACAGAATGGGAGGAGCAAGTAAGGCCGCATCGATGGAGCCTCATGTCCAGCCGGAAGCAAGGACGGCTGGCTCTCCTCCGCATGCTTGGCAGAGTGCCCTGGGCCTCAGTAACCTGGGAGGAGAAGGAGGGCTGTTGAGGGGCTTGGGCAGGGTCACAGAAAGAATGACTGGAATCTGGTCTTTAGGTTTGAAGGGGAAGTGCTCTGAAGGACCTGCCCGCTGCCTGAAGGTGCTAGGAAAAGGATGCCAGAGGCCCAAGAGGCAAACTAGAATGACTGGGTAGAAGTTCTCGGGGAGAGGCCTCCCTCTTTCCTCAGGTGGCAGGAGGTCCCGGTCACAGGCAGGGTAGGTGGAGAGCTGCTTATGGACTTGTGGGCCTTGTTGCAGAGGCTGTTTGTAGATTTCAGGGTGCTGGACCCTGGGCCCAGCAGACCGCCCCTAATTTGCTCCAGTCTTCCACTTAAGCCATGGCCCTACTGTCTCTTCCATGACACACTGAAGGATCGGGGCCCTGCCATCCCCAAGAGCGTGCCCAGGACAGACCCTGGCCATCGAGATGCATCTCGGGAACGCCAGCGCTGTTGTGGGTTCTTCAGTCCCTTTACCTGGAGAGGGGAATAGTGTCAGTCACTAGCTTCCCAAGGTTAGGGTAGAGAGGAAGTGAGTGGGGGGAGGGGCAGGTAGCATCTGTAGAATGGCACTGTGCGAGCTGGGCGTGGCAGCACACGCTTGTAATCCCAGTACTTGGGAGGCTGAGACAGAAGGATTGCGGGTTCGAGGCCAGCCTCAGCTACTTAGTGAAGCCCTCTGCAACTTAGTGAGACCCTGTTTCAAAATAAAGAATAAAAATAGGGCTGGGGTGGGGGGTATAGCTTGGAGGTAGAATGCCCCTGGGTTCAATCCCCAGTACCACCAAAAGAAAAAAAAAAAAAAAAAAAAAAAAGAATGGCACTGTGCGTCTGGTAAAATTTTAGTAGTTAGAGTATAATTTTTAAAAGTCCCTCAGATGATCCTGATTCATGTCCCTTGTCCTCTCCCCTCCTATTCTCATCCTGACCAGTTGAGACTCTCTGGTCTAAAATAGGAGGAGGTCTTTTTTTTTTTTGAAGTTATCTTGTAACATTTTATTTTATTTTTATGTGCTTTTATTGGTGCATTAATGTCTCACATCATAATGTAAGTCATGTTGGCAATGACATACATGCACTCAGCAATTGGTGCCCCCCACCCCCACCTCCCCATCTCCTCCCCCCCCCTTTTTTTTGCCGTATTGGGGATTGAACTCAGGGGCATTCTACCTCCAAGCTACACCCCCAGCCCTATTTTTTATTCTTTATTTTGAAACAGGGTCTCACTAAGTTGCAGAGGGCCTCACTAGGTAGCTGAGGCTGGCCGAGAACCTCCATCCTCCTGTCTCAGCCTCCCAAATGCTGGGATTACAAGCGTGCGGCACCACACCCGACTCCCCCCTCCCCTTTTTTAAAATATACTTTTATTAGTGCAGTACAGTCTCACATCATAATGTGGTTTGGAGTGATAGGGATAAACACGCACACAGCGCTTGGTGACCTTCCCCTTGCTGCCTGCCCACTGCCCCCCCCTTCCCCATACACAATATTGAGACTGGTATTAATCATTTCACATATGGATATGATGTCAATGGAAGTGTTTTCTTCATTAGCTCCTCCCCTCCCTAGAACCCTTCCCTCACTCTACTGAGGTTTTTCTCTCCATTATCTGAAGTCCCTCTGGTGTCCTAATTACTCCCTAGCTTCTACGTATGAGAGAGAACATATGCCCCTTCACTTTCTGTGACTGGCTAATCTCACTTAACGTAACGTTCTCCAGGTCCTTCCATTTTCCTGCAAGTGACATAATTGTCTTTTTCTTCATGGCTGAGTAGAATTCCATTGTACATATATCCCATGATTTTGTAATCCATTCATCTGTTGATGGACACCTAGGTTGGTTCCATAATTCGGTTATTGTGCATTGTGCTGCTATAAGCATGGATATGCATGTATCACGATAACATTCTGATCTCGGTCCTTTTGGAAAGATACCCAGAAGTGGTATAGTCGGACCATATGGTGGATCCATTCCCAGTTTTCTGAGGAATCTCCACACTAATCTCCACAGCAGCTGAATTAGTTTGCAATTCCACCAACAGTGTAGAAGAGTTCCTATTTCCCCACATCCTGGCCAGCATTTGTTGTTTGACTTTTTGATGATTGGCATTCTGATTAGGGTTAGACAGTAGTGTAGTTTTGATTCACACCTCCCTGATTGCTAATGATACTGAACATTTTTCATATATTTATTGGCCATGTATATTTTTTTTCTCTTGTGAAGCGTCTATTCAGTTCATTTGCCCATTTCTTGATTGGGTTATTTTTTAAAGTGTTAAGTCTTTTAAGTACTTTGTATATTCTAGATATTAGTCCTTTATCAGAAAACCTGGCAAAGATCTTTTCCCATTCTATAGGCTCTCAGACTCCTGATGATTTCCTTTGCTGTGCAGAAACTTTTTAATTTAATGCCAAACCATTTATTAATTCTTGTTTTAATTTCTTTTTTCTTTTCTTTTCTTTTTTTTTTTTTTGTGGTACTGGGGATTGAACTCAGGGGCGTTCTACCTCCGAGCTACACCCCCAGATCTATTTTTTATTCTTTATTTTGAAACCGAGTCTCACTAAGTTGTGGAGTGCCTCACTAGGTAGCTGAGGCTGGCCTCGAATCCAGATCCTCTGGTCTCAGCCTCCCGAATGCTGGGATTACAAGGGTGCGCCACCACGCCCGGCTTTGTTTTAATTTCTTGAGTGTTGTGAGTCTTATTGAGGAAGTTCCTACCAGTGCCTAAATGGTGGAGTATTGGGTCTATGTCCTCCTCTAGTAAATTCAAAGTTTTTGGTCTAATTTCCAGGTCTTTGATCCATCTTGAGTTGACTCTTGTGCAGGGTGAGAGGTTGAGGTTTAGTTCCATTCTTCTATAAACAAATAACCAGTTTTTCCAACACCATTTGTTGAAAAGGCTGTCTTTTCTTCAGCGTATGTTTTTGGTACCTTTGTCAAAAATCAACTGGCTCTAAGTGTGTGGATTTGTTTCTGTATCTTCTATTCTGTTCCATTGGTTTATGTGTCTGTTTTTGCGCCAATACCATGCTGCCTTTATTATGATAGCTCTGTAGTATAATTTGAAATCAAGTATCATGATGCCTCTTGCATGGTTCTTATTGCTGAGAATTGCTTTGGCTATTCTGGGTCTTTTGTTTTTCCATGTGAATTTTAGGACTGATTTTTCTAACTGTGAAGAATGACATTGGTATTTTAATAGGGATTGCATTGAATCTGTAGATAACTTTTAGTAGGATGGCTTTTTTTTTTTTTGCGGTACTGGGGATTGAACCCAGGAGCATTCTACCTCTGAGCTACTCAGCCCAATTTTTTATTCTTTATTTTGAAACAGGGTCTCAGTAAGTTGTGGAGGGCCTCACTAAGTAGCTGAGGCTGGCCGAGAACCCGGATCCTCCTATTTCAGCCTCCCAAGTACTAGGATTACAAGTGTGGGCCACCACACCCAGCCAGGATTGCCATTTTGACAATATTTATTCTACTTATTCAAGAGCATGGGAAATCTTTCCATCTTCTAAGATCTCAATTTTTTTTTTCTAGTGTTTTATGGTTTTCATTATAGAGGTCTTTTACCTCCTTGGTTAGATTTATTCCTAGTTGTTTTTTAAAAAATGTTATTGTGAATAGAATTATATTTCAAACTTTTTCAGCGCATTCATGGTTGGCGTATAGAAAAACTAATCATTTTTGTAGATTGATTTTTGTATCCTGCTACTCTGCTGAATTTATTAATCAGCTCTAAAAGTCTTTTGGTTGGATTTTTTGGATCTTCTAAGTATAAGATCAGGTCATCTGCAAATAGAGATAATTTCAGTTCTTCTTTTAGGAGGAGGTCTTTGAACCAAAGAATTAATTGGCGAATTCAGCAAGTTTATTTTTTTTTTATTTTATTTTATTTTTTTGCGGTACTGGGGATTGAACTCAGGGGCATTCTACCTCCGAGCTATACCCCCAGCCCTATTTTTTATTCTTTATTTTGAAACCGAGTCTCACTAAGTTGCGGAGTGCCTCACTAGGTAGCTGAGGCTGGCCACGAACCCGGATCCTCTGGTCTCAGCCTCCCGAATGCTGGGATTACAAGCGTGCGCCACCAC
>PVLC010019164.1:0-31157 GCA_004027655.1 Graphiurus murinus | reverse complement strand
AATTTTTTTTTTTTTTTTTTTTTTTTTTTTTTTTGCGGTGCTGGGGATTGAACTCAGGGGCATTCTACCTCTGAGCTACACCCCCAGCCCTATTTTTTATTCTTTATTTTGAAACAGGGTCTCACTAAGTTACGGAGGGCCTCACTAAGTAGCTGAGGCTGGCTGCGAACCCAGATCCTCCGAACTCAGCCTCCCAAATGCTGGGATTACAAGCGTGCGCCACCACGCCCGGCTAGCATACAGGATTTTTAAGGCATAAAAATAATTCAGTTTGATCCTCCAATGTTGGGCACATGTTGTTATCCATTTATGAAAACGAAGAACTTACTCTATCTCAAATAAAATTAAAGGCTGGGGATGTAGCTCAGAGATAAAGTGCTTTGTCTAACACATGTGAAGCCAGGGAGCATAGCAAGAAAACAATAAACAGAGGAAGAGGAGGAAGCTCTGACGTGTGCTACAACATAGATGAGCCTGAAAAGAGAGTGAAATCATCACCAAAAGAAATACTGCTTGACTCCATCCACATGAGTTGCACAGAGTCAGGATCATTAAACAAAAGCAGAATGATTTCCAGGGGATGTGAAGGGGAAATGAAGAGTCTATCACAATAGGTATAGAGTTTCAGTTATGCAAGATTAATGGTTCTAGAGATCTCTTGCAAAAAAAAAAAAAAAAAACCTGACTAAGCCAGGCATTGTGGTGCACACTTGTAATCCCAGTATTTGGGAGGCTGAGACAGGAGGATCACAGGTTCACAGCCAGCCTCAGTGACTCGTGAGGCCCTCTGCAACTTAGTGAAACCCTGTTTCAAAATAAAGAACAAATAACAGGGTTGGGAGCCGGGCATGATGGCTCACACTTGTAATCCCAGCATTTGGGAGGCTGAGACTGGAGGATCTGGGTTCGCAGCCAGCCTCAGCTACCTAGTGAGGCACTCCACAACTTAGTGAGACTTGGTTTCAAAATAAAGAACAAAAAATAGGGCTGGGGGTGTAGCTCTGAGGTAGAACGCCCCTGAGTTCAACCCCCAGTACTGCAAAAAAAAAAAAAAAAACCAACAACAAAACAGGGCTTGGGGTGTAGCTTGGAAGTAGAGTTTAAAATAGTGTCAAGTTTTATTTTGCATTATTTTAACACAATGCTAAAATCTTTTAATAAGGTACCAATATGTGTTGTGTGTGTGTGTGTGTGTGTGTGTGTGTGTGTGTATACAGAAAGATGAATAGACATGCATTTAGTATATATTAAGTACTAAATGTATAAATATATAAGAAAAAATAAACACTGATTTCAAAATGGGAATTTACCAGCCAGGTACAATGGTGCACACTGGTAATCTCAGTTATTTAGGAGATTGAGGCTGGAGGATCACAAGTTCAAGGATAGCCTGGGCAACTTAATGAGATTTTGTCTGAAAATAAAAATAAAGACTTGAGCCAGGCGTAGTGGTGCACGCTTGTAAACCCAGCATTTGGGAGGCTGAGACCGGAGGATCTGGGTTTGAGGCCAGCCTCAGCTACCTAGTGAGACACTCCACAACTTAGTGAGACCCTGTTTCAAAATAAAGAATAAAAATAGGGCTGGGGGTGTAGCTTGGAGGTAGAATGTCCCTGAGTGCAAATAAGTCAGGCATGGTGGCACACTCCTGTAATCCCAGTACATGGGAGGCTTAGGCAGGAAGACCCTAAGTTCAAGGCCAGCCTCAGCAACTCAACAAGACCCTATTTGAAAATAAAATATAAAAAGTGCTAGGGGTGTAGCTCAATAGTACAATAACGCCCCTGGGTTTAATCCCCTGCACTGGAAAAAAAAAAAAAAAAGAGAGAGACTGAAAATTAAGAGAAGTTCTAATATCCCATGGATACCAGTCTATCTTATCACCACCAAAGTGATAAAGATCAAAACCAAAACACAATGTTTCTGAATAAAATGATCTATAATTACTTAATTTTAGATGTATAGCAATCAGGTTTAAAAGATACCTATTATCATGTGTATGGAAAGCATCAGGAATATTTTTGTTCATTATCAAAACATCAAATAGCACCCCATAAATACAGTTTTATGTATCAGATAAAAAATGAATTTAAGCCGGGCGTGGTGGCGCAGGCTTGTAATCCCAGCATTGGGGAGGCTGATATTGGAGGATCCGGGTTCGAGGCCAGCCTCAGCTACCTAGTGAGGCACTCCGCAACTTAGTGAGACTCGGTTTCAAAATAAAGAATTAAAAAAATAGGGCTGGGGGTATAGCTCGGAGATAAATTGCCCCTGAGTTCAATCCCCAGTACCACAAAAAAAAAATGAATTTAATGAGGAGGATTGTAGGTTTGAGGCCAGTCTTAAATTTAGCAAGGTCTCCCGAATTTAATGAGACCCTGTTTCCAAATGAAAAATAAAACAGGGTTGGGGTATATCTCAGCAGCAGAATGTCACTGGGTTCAATCCCCAGTACCACCAAAAAAAAAAAAGTTTTTAAATGAATTTAAATAAAATTTTAAAACTATGTTTGTTCAAGCAAATTTGTGGACTGTGTGTTGTTTCCCCCGCATGAATCAGATTTCACAATTAACAATATGATTTTTGTTCCAAACACAAGTTGAAAATTAACTGGTCCAGAGCTCACAATACATATGTTCCAAGCTAATTATAACTGAACTTCATTGATAGAAGGCCAAGTCTTCACTTCTACATACTTCACCATCACTTTAACAATACCCACTCTCATTGTGCTTCCTCGTTTTATACAAGGTCTTTATGGTTTATACCAATCTGATACGTTGATGAATGAAAATTCAAATTTTAAAAATGCAGTTCACACTGGCAAGAATGGTGTGATGTTTTGCTCTTCTCAAACCTAAATTAAAGAACTAGTTTCCACTGACATCCTAAAGTTTATCAGTCTAGCAGACATTGACTTGCAGGTCAGCCACATGTTACTTACTCAAGATTTATCCTGCTCATGGATATTCAAAGAATCAAATATTTGGAACCAGAGAATAGAAGCCCTATCTTGAGAATAGTATTACTTCCAAAGTACTTACTACAAAATCTATGCAAGTAAAAAAAAAAAAAAGGTCTGAAATAAACAAATATTACCAAAACATCCAAATTTGAGGTGCTTCCCACTACATAAAATATATTGTAATATCAGTTATGGAAGCACTGTAATAAAATTTCAATACTGATTTAAATAATTTTATTGAGCAGGGCATGGTGGCACATACTTGTTAATCCCAGCATTTGGGAGGCTGAGACCAGAAGATCCGGGTTTGCGGCCAGCCTCAGCTACCTAGTGAGGCACTCCTCAACTTAGTGTGACCCTGTTTCAAAATAAAGAATGAAAAATAGGGCTAGGGGTATAGCTCAGAGGTAGAATGCCCCTGAATTCAATCCCCATTACCGCAATAATAATAATAATAATAATAATAATAATAATAATAATAATAATTTTATTGTAGATAGTAGATAGACTAAATAACTAAAATACTTAAAAGTGTTAGCATAAAAAATTCTACAATCTCATAAACATTGTAGCTATTATCCTGTTTTTCAGTGCAGTATAAATAGTAGCATGTACTCTTCACAATGCCTAATGGAGTCGGCACCCTCCCTTAATGTAATCCCCCAAATTGCAGAGGATTAACTTTTTATATAAAATTGTGTTTATTTGCATGTACAATAGAGAGAATGACGTTACACACACCTGTTCAACAGCATTTAACAGAATGTACCGTGATGATTGAAATGAAAAGCAGCAAGCCAAATCCATCAAATATAAAAACTATTGCAATCCTGTTGCAAAGTCCTTTTGTTAAACTCCTTTTATTCTAAATCCTTTTAATTCTGTCCTATAACACTAAAACATTTATAAAAAGCTTAAAATCCTAATAAATCACACAATTAAAGTAATGAAAATGGGCTTGTCCACCAAGTCACCAACTCCTCTACCACTCAACAAAATTCAAAACAGTTTGCTTGTCAAAAAATGTTAAATAATATCCCCCACCATACACACCATTGTAAACTCATTTAAACCAAAGAGTTTAAGCTCATAAATCAGCCTTAAAGATTGCAGGACATCAAATAGAAACAGCTTCTACCTGGGTCTAAAAGCAGATCCAGAGGCAAATAAAAAGCCAACTGATAATGAAATATTCCAGCTCTACTCTTTTGATGTTGAAGATGATGTCTTGAATAGAAAGATTTTACGCAAAACTGTTCATACTAATAAATTTTTACTGAAAATCTTTTCCAGAAGGATTCCACTGAACAACTAAATTAATTGAAGCCATTCAGTTAAACCATTTCAATGTTGCCCATATCCTGTTTTTTTGTTATTGTGTTTTTTCTTTGTTTCCTCCCTTTCCCTCTCTCTCCTTCCCTCCCTCCCTCCCTCCCTCGCCCACCCCCGCTCCACTGGGGACTGAACCAAGAGGCATTCTACCTCCAATCTACACGCTCAGCCCTTCTGCTATTTTTCATGTTTAAACAGGGTCTTGCTAAATTGCTGGGGGCGCAGGGGGACTTGAACATGTACTCCTCCGGTCTCAGCCTCCTTTCAAATTCCAGGATTACTGGCATGTGCATCCACAGCCAGCTCTGTCCTGCTCTTTTTACCATGGTGTCTTATCTGCTTGCTGTCTCATTCTGCACCAACTGGCATTTGCCAAGCACACTCCTGCTTCTGTAATGTTGCATTTTCTACTCTCTGTAGGAAACTGTCATGTGTCTACCCGCAATCTGCATAGTTGACTTGTGTACTTTATTAAGTCTCTGCTAAAATATCTCCTAATCAGAAAGGCTTGAGACCATCTTCCATTACCCTCTAGCTCCTTAGCCTGAGTGATTTCTTCATAGCACTTGACAGAACCTCATACTGTATACATTATAATTCTTAATCTACATATATACTCAGCACACTGAAATCTTTACTCCCTGAACCAGACAAGTATGAGAATCTTCATAATAGCTTTAACCATGAAACCTAGAAAAGCATACCCAAATTCCATCAAAGGGTAACCATAATATATTTGCTGAATGGAACACTACTCAGCAATAAAAAAGAAAGATATATTGATGCATGTGCCACATAAAAATTAGAGAAAACTATTAACTTTGAAATAAAAGAAATCAGAACAACAGATGCTACTGGAAGAGTTGTGCATGACCAGGAAAGGGCATGTAAGAACTTCTGGGGTAACAGAAATGCTATCATCAAGCCAGGTGTAGTGGCCACACCTGTAATCCCAGTACTTGGGGGGCAGAGACAGGCAGATCACAGGTTTTAGGAGAGCTTCAGTCGAGTAGTGAGACTCATCAA
Organism: Graphiurus murinus; assembly: GCA_004027655.1. Lineage (NCBI taxonomy): Eukaryota > Metazoa > Chordata > Mammalia > Rodentia > Gliridae > Graphiurus > Graphiurus murinus. Next base: position 25,834 of record PVLC010019164.1, on the reverse strand, counting down.
CCTACTGAGACTCTGTTTCAAAATAAAAATAAAATAGGGCTGGAAGTATAGATTGGAGGTAGAATACTCCTGGGTTCAATCCCCAGAACCACAAAAAAGAAGAAAAAAAATTTAAAAAGTGGGTCGTGGGAGTGCAAGCTTGTAATATTACTACTTGGGAGGCTGAGACCGGAGGATCACAGGTTCCAAGCAACACTCAGCAACTTAGTGAGGCTATCAGCAATTTAGAGAGACTCTGTTTCCCAATAAAAAAAATAAGAGGTCTTGGAGTGCAGCCCAGAGGAAGGCCCCTGGGTTCCATCTCTAGTAACACACACACACAAGAAATGAAAGAAATGCTATGGTCAAGCCAGGCGTGGTGGTGCACGCTTATAAGCCCAGTACTTGGGAGGCTGAGACTAGAGGATCCGGGTTTGCGGCCAGCCTCAGCTACTTATCAAGGCCCTCCACAACCTAGTGAGACCCTGTTTCAAAATAAAGAATAAAAATATGTCTGGGGATGTAGCTTAGAGGTAGAATCCTCCTGGGTTCAATTCCCAGTACCGTAAGGAAAAAAAAAAAAGAAATGCTATGGCCATAGAAGTATGGATTACAAACATATGTGCACTTGACAAACTCAAACCACAATACACAAAAGACAAAAAGGTACATTTATATACTATAAATTGAGGCTCCATTAAAAACTTAAGCAAAGATGAACTACATTCAGTAGCAAAGGATATAAACTGCATGACTAGCCGGGTGTCCCAGCTTTTGGGAGGCTGAGACCGGAGGATCTGGGTTCGAGACCAGCTTCAGCTGCTAGTGAGGTACCCCGCAACTTAGTGAGACCTCGTTTCAAACAATAGAATAAAAAATAGAGCTGGGGGTGTAGCTCAGAGGTAGAATGCCACTGAGTTCAATCCCCAGTCCCGCAAAAAAATAAAATAAAATAAAATAAACTGCATGACTAGTAGCATTTGATTAGAGTAGCAGGAACAACAAAATAAAAACAGGATGAATGGATGCTGGACAGGGAAAAATGCCCACTAGAATATCAGAACATACTTTATATGATTTTTAGTCAATTGCACATAAGTAGGAAGAGTAACTTTAATTATTCTCATAACAGATGGTCTGAGTCATTATCTGTGAATCTGTGAATTCTTTTTTTTTTTTTTTTTTTTCCCGGTACTGGGGATCAAACCCAGGGGCATTCTACTTCGGAGCTACACCCCCAGCCCTACTTTATTTTATTTTTACTTTGAAACAAGGTCTCACTAAGTTGTGGAAAGCCTCACTAAGTAGCTGAGGCTGTCCTGGAAACTACAATCTTCTTGTCTCAGCCTTCCAAGCCCTGGAATTACAAGTGTGAGTGACCATGTCTGGCTCTCTTCATTTTAGTCTAAAATATAACACAATACTAATAATTAGTTTAGGTGAGGGATACACAGTGGCTGATGGTTTTCAAAATTAAAAGTTGAAAAACAGCCGGGCGTGGTGGCGCACGCTTGTAATCCCAGCATTCGGGAGGCTGAGACCGGAGGATCCGGGTTCGCGGCCAGCCTCAGCTACCTAGTGAGGCACTCCGCAACTTAGTGAGACTCGGTTTCAAAATAAAGAATACAAAATAGGACTGGGGGTATAGCTCGGAGGTAGAATGCCCCTGTGTTCAATCCCCAGTACCGCAAAAAAAAAAAAAAAAAAAGTTGAAAAACAGATAAATCAGAGTGAAAAGTAAGATAGCTGGCAATTATTATGCCACAAGCATGGGTTTGACGCTGTGCTACAAGCTATCTGAAAGCACACAGAAGATCAACAGAAGTAGTTTTCAAGCCATCACATCTGGCAGGATCTTCTGGACTCAGCATAAGCTGACTAATCTTTCTAAACTTTAAAATAAGAGACTGTCCAGCCGGTGTGGTTTTCTTTTTTAATTTCTCTACCCCAGGAGCTGGGGTTAGATGGCAGGGCCGCTCACACAGAAGTGCCAGTGATTTTCGTTCACTGTGGGAAGTGTGGTCTCTCCTCTTGGTAGGATGTCCGCCTGGTGGTGAACCTCACCCAGAAAGTTCTATGTAGAACATGGTGAAAGCAATGGTGGGAGGATAGAAAGAAGCAAAAACATGACATTCGAAGAGAATGTATAGGAATTATAAAAAGTCAATAGCCATGGGATCTACAAAGCTCACTAAATCTCCAATTAAATAAAAAGAAATTCACACATAGAAACATCTGGAAACATTAATACCAGCTCTTAACCTTAACTAATACAGAAATAAATAGTATTAAGGAAGAAATGGGTTAAGAAATATTTGTAAAATTCATTCTTATAAAACGTTTTTAATTTTTTTAAAGAATAACAGAATGGGGTATGGTGGTACACACTTGTACTCCCAGTACCTGGGAGGCTGAAACTGGAGGATAACAGGTTTCCGGCCAGCATCAGCAACTTAGTGAAGCCGTCTAAAACTTCGTGATATCCTCTTTGTTTTTTTGTTTGTGTGTGGCACTAGGGATTGAACCCAGAGGTACTCTTACCTCTGAACTATACCTTCTAGCCTGATATTTTCTTATTTGAAAATAGGGTCTCGCTAAGTTGCCAAGGCTGGCTTCAAACGCGCAATCTTCCTGTCTCAGCCTCCCAAGTACTGGGATTTAAGCTTGTGCTACCATGCCAGGCTAAGACCTTGTTTCAAAATAAAAAATAAAATAGGGCCAGGGGTGTGGCTGAGCGGTAGAATGTCCATGGGTTCAACCCCTAGCATGCACACACGAAAGAAAGGGGTGGGGGAAGGAAATGTGTGAATAAGGCAGAGACAATAGGAGGAAATATGATTCAAGTAAGTACAAGATAAACTAAATTGAAGAGAAAGATTAAAAAAAAAAAAGACAAGACGGGGGGGTAAACACTCTGAGAGATAACTTTAAAAAAAAAATAAAACAGAACCATGTGGCACAATTACTTTAAAGGTCAACATTTAAATATCTGTATGTATAATCACAATATCTATAGGTTTCCTATAATTACCTTAGAAAAATATCTAAGATTAATGTGACTAAATACTTAAAATGCAAGACAATCATAGCCACAACTTTAAGAAGGGTAAGAAGGACAGAGCATGGAAATGAGAAGTAGAAAAGCCACTAAGACAGTCCCAGCACAGTTATACACCATCCCTTAATGCTCTAAGTGACATAAATCACTACAGAAAGCCTGTTCCAGGGCGTAGGTGAACTTTTTTTTTTTTTTTTTCGGTAGTGGGAATTGAACCCAGGAACATTCTACCTCTAAGCTTCATCCCACCCACACACCCTATTTTTTATTCTTTATTTTGAAACAGGGTCTCACTAGATTGTAGAGGACCTCACTAAGTAGTTGAGTCTGGTTACGAACCTGGATCCTCCAGTCTCAGCCTCCCAAGTACTGGGATTACAAGTGTGCACAACCATGCCCTGCTTGAAACCACTTTCTAAACAGATAATCAAAAATTTATATAAGCCGGGCGTGGTGGCGCACGCTTGTAATCCCAGCATTTGGGAGGCTGAGACCAGAGGATCAGGGTTCGCGGCCAGTCTCAGCTACCTAGTGAGGCACTCCGCAACTGAGACTCGGTTTCAAAATAAAGAATAAAAAATAGGGCTGGGGATATAGCTCGGAGGTAGAACGCCCCTGAGTTCAATCCCTAGTACCACAAAAAAAAAAAAAAAAAAAAAAAAAAAAAAAAAAAAAAAAAAAATTATATAATTGTGCTTGGGAGGCTGAGACCAGAGGATCTGTGTTCGGGGCCAGCCTCAGCTACTTAGGCCCTGTTTCAAAATAAAGAATACTGCCAGGCGTGGTGGTGCACGCTTGTAACCTCAGCATTTGGGAGGCCGAGACCGGAGGATCCGGGTTCAGGGCCAGCCTCGGCTACCTAGTGAGGCACTGCGCAACTTAGTGAGACCCGGATTCAAAATAAAGAGTAAAAAATAGGGCTGGGGTTATAGCTCGGAGATAGAATGCTCCTGAGTTCAATCCTCAGTACCGAAGAAAGAGACAGAAAGAGAAAGAAACAGCGAGAAAGAAAGAATAAAAAATAGGACTGGGGTTGTAGCTCAGAAATAGAATGTCCAGGGGTTCAATCCTCAGTACCAGGAAAAGAAAGGGAAAAAAAATTATATTGTTAAAACTAGGCTGGGGGTGTAGCTCAGTGGTATAATGCTTGGCTAACATGTGAAAGACCCAGGTGTGATCCCAAACACCAAAAAAGAAAGGTAGAATATGCCCCTGGGTTCAATCCTCAGCACCACAAAAAAATAAATTAAAAAAATAAAAAGGGTTGAGGGAATAGCTCAGAGGTAGAAAACACCTGCGTTCAATCCCTAGGACCAGACACACACAAAAAAATATAATACTAACATAAAAAGTTTAAATGACTAACTCAAAATCATACTTTAGTGGCTTTCTCAAAACTATAAATGAAAATACCAAAAGCAGATATTAGTTATACATATGAAGTAATCCTGGTTACAGAAAACACTGTCATTCTCTCTCTGTCTCTCTCTGTCTCTATCTCTGACTCTCTCTGTCTCTCTACACACACACACACACACACCACACCCTCCTAAAACATGCAAAAATGGGCCAGGGATGTAATGTAATATTACAGCACAAGCCTAGCATCCACAAGACCCCAGGTAATACTCAACATCACAAAATGAGATAAACCAGCCGGGCGTGGTGGCGCACGCTTGTAATCCCAGCATTTGGGAGGCTGAGACCGGAGGATCCAGGTTCGCGGCCAGCCTCAGCTACCTAGTGAGGCCTCCGCAACTTAGTGAGACTCGGTTTCAAAATAAAGAATAAAAATAGGGCTGGGGGTGTAGCTCGAAGGTAGAATGCCCCTGAGTTCAATCCCCAGTACCGAAAAAATAAAAAATAAAAAATAAAAAAATAAACAAAATGAGATAAACCAATGAATAAATAAATGATGCAAAGCTGAGTTAATACTATTAAATTTAAAATATGGGCAAGTTGGGGTATAGCGCAGTAGTAGAGCCAGTGTTTAGCATGCCTAGGAATTCCATTCAATACCCAGCACCAAAATAAATAAATAACCAATTAAAGGGCATAATTTCATGCAAACAAAACTTCTCACAGCAAACTACATGCAGAAAAGATAAATTTCCCTTCTAACTTGTCACTTAAAATGTTTTAGCCAGGCGTGGTGGTGTACACCTGTGATTCCAGTACTTGGGAAGCTGAGACAGGAGGATCACAGGTTCACAGCCTGACTCAGCAACCTAATGAAACCCTGAGTCAAAATAAAATAGGACTGGGGATATAGTTTGAAGGTAGAATGCCACTGGGTTCAATCCCCAGCAAAACACACACATACACATATACACACACACACACACACACACACACACACACACACACACAAATTTAATAGCTGGCCATGGTGTTGCATGTCTATAATCCCAGTACTTGGGTGCCTGAGACAAAGATCTCAGGCTTGAGGATAAGTTCATCAAGTAGTGAATCTCTCATTAACCTAGTGAGACGCTGTTTCAAAAACAAAAATAAAATAGGGCCAGGGGTGTAGCTTGGAGGCAGAATGCCACTGAGTTCAACTCCCAGTAACAACAACAAAAAAAATTATGAACATATTATCTATCAGAAGTAAAACCCTGACAGTCATTTCTACTTTCTTGCATTTATCACTGCTTTGCACACACACCTACAGTTACTATTTTCCTTATTTGAAAATAAGAAGGTTTTTAGCCAGGCATGGTGGCGCACACTTATAATCCCAGTACTTGGGAGGCCGACAGGAGGATCCTGGTTGGTGACCAGCCTCAGCTACTTAGTGAGGCCCTCTGCAACTTTAGTGAGACCCTGTTTTAAAATAAAGAACAAAAAAAATAAGACTGGGGGTGTAGCCCAAAGGTAGAATGGCCCTGGGTTCCATCCCCAGTACCAATAAATAAATAAATAAATGAATAAGATTTTTATTAGGTCATGTGTCTTGCTGTTGTTGCTAAATATAAAGCTATATATATTCATTAGCCTCAAATTAGATTTCTTTGTTTCATAAGAGAAAATATTGGAAATTCTAATATAATCCTGAAGGTAATGTATTTATATACATAAAAACTGCAAAGTCCACTCACAGCAGCAAGAGAATGAACAGTGAAAACTAGGTTAAGCAGTCGGTGCCAAGGAGACACATGAACCGGTAAGAACAGAAGCGCACAGGCACCAAGAGCAAAGCAAGGAAGCGATGCCTTCTCAGATAGGCATGAATCGCAGGCGTCCCCTGACGCTAGTGAAGAGGGAAGAAAGCTAAAGATTCCTTCACCTGTTCAGAAGATCAAAAGACACAAGGGAATCCCTTGGCATTTTTATCTTTTTCTTTTACTACTACATCTAGCACCAGAGAAAAGAAAGCACTATTATGGCCATGAAACCTCCATAACTTTCTCTCTCACGCTTGCACCCTTCCCAGGTCTAAGACTTAACTTCTCTAAAGATACATTCATGTTTTTAAACTATGCTACAAATAAAATCCAGTTACCAATTTTTTTTTGTCACTTAATTACAAAAGTTCAAATACAGATTGTATTACATGCCAGGTACTATTCTAAGCAGTCTAAAAGAAAATGAACTTCAAGAAATATGCTCAACTTCCACATTCAGCCACATTCTAACATGAAATAGATTGACCTTTCTCCCAGAAAAGCATATGGTACGGATAAAACTCATGACAACAGTTGTTTTCAGACATTTCAACGGGCAGCACAGAATAATGATTTCATGAGAAAACAATTGATGTGAGCCCTAGGAATGTACAACTCACCCATTCCTTCATTCAAGTACTGTGAATGACTGCTGTTGCCCAACTGTGGCACAATTAGTCAAACAGTTATGTCAGATACTCTAGCCCAAAAGCCCAAAATACTATCTGTCCATTTAAGAACATGTCTGCAGATACCTGATCTACTAAATTATTCAATGCATATCTAACAAAGAGGAAAAGAAAGTGCTGGAGGAATCAAATGACTGCTATGTAATTTAGCTTTGTCCCAAAACAAAGTCCAAATATTCGTAAAGGAATATAAAACAACAGCATGGCGCAAAATAAAATGTACAAAGTGTAGTATTCAAATGAAGATTTCAAAGTATACAAAGTAGCAGACAAATAGGATTCATACATAACCAGGACAAAAATCAATCACTGGAATCAGGGAAGATAATGACATTAAAGTTGCTGTGGCAAACATAGCTCACTATTTAGAAACGTAGCACAAAGTGTGCTCCTGCAGCAGAACCTTGGGAAAGCATATTTCTTGCTCTACATATATACATACACACACATACATACACACACACACACACACACACACAGTGATAAATGCACTGTCAAAGATGAAAACTCCACTAGGTAGGTTAACAGCATTAGACACTGCAAAAGAAAAGATTAGAAAACATGAGAAGGCAGCAAGAGAAACTATTGGAAGAACAGAAGGAGAAAAAGACAAAAAGAGTAATAGTATATCAGTGAGTTGTAAAACAATGAATAAGCTAAGTTACATGCCAAGGAAGGAAAGAAAAAAAATACCTGAGTATACTCTGCAAAAGACGCTATGAAAACAACAAGACACACACGTACTGGGAGAAAATACTTGAAAAAATATCTGAAAAAGACTACTTTTCAAAATAAAGAACAATTCAGATAAGGTGGTGATCCCAATAATTTGGGAGGCTGGTGTAGGAGAATCACCGGATTTAAGCCAACCACAGCAATTTAGTGAGACTCAGCAATTTATTGAGACCCTGTTTCAAAATAAAAAAAGGCTGAAGTGGGGCTCAGAGGTAGAATGCCCCTGAGTTCAATCCTCAGTACAAAAAAAAAATCTCTTAAGGCAAGCTACAGGAAAGTACATTATTTGTACATATTTTATATAAATCTAGAAAAGAACCTGTATCTGGAATATGCAGAAATGTTACAACTCAGTAAGAATAAGAGCTCTTTAAAAAATCAAGAAGAAAAAAAAGCAAGCATGGTGACATATGCTTCTAATCCCTGTTCTTGGGAGGCTGAGACAGGAAGATCGCAGGTTCATGGCCAGCCTCAACATTGTAGAAAGATTCTTCCACAACCTAGCGAGACCCTGCAACATTAAAACAAAATAAAAAGGGTTGAGGGAGCCGGGTGTGGTGGCGCACGCTTGTAATCCCAGCATTCGGGAGGCTGAGACCAGAGGATCCAGGTTCATGGCCAGCCTCAGCTACCTAGTGAGGCACTCCGCAACTTAGTGAGACCCGGTTTCAAAATAAAGAATAAAAAATAGGGCTGGGGGTGTAGCTCAGAGGTTGAATGTCCCTGAGTTCAATCCCCAGTACTGCAAAAACAAAACAAAAAAAAAAAAAGGGGTTGAGGGTATAGCTCAGAAGTAGTACACCCCTGAGTCCAATTCCTATAATTACTTTTAAAAAATTGATAACTATAAAAAAGTATATAAGCCAGGCATGGTGGCACACACCTGTATTCCCAGTACTTGGGAGGCTGAGACAAGATCACAGGTTCAAGGACAGTCTCAGTAATCAGAAATTTTAAAAGGAATTAAAACTGATACAAGGTGGGCATGATGGCACACCCTGGTAATTCCAGTATTGGGGAGGTTGAAACAGAAGGATTACAAGTTTGTGGCCAGCCTCAGCAGCAAAACTCTCAGCAACCTAGGGAGATCTCGTTTCAAAAAAAATCATAAAAGGGGGCTTGGGTTATAGCTAAGAGGTAAAGCGCCCTTTACATTCCCAAAAACCATGTACGCGGGTTCCAATTTTTCCACATCCTTCCAACCCTTGTTTTTAATCTCTCTTGTGTACTGTAACCATCCTTGTGGGTATGAAGTTGGCAGGCAGACTTTCATCCATCTGTCAACTCATCAAAGAGCATGCTTAAAGCTGGGTGTGGTGGCACACATCTGTAATCCCAGCACTTCAAAACCAGAGGATGGCAGTTTCAAGACCAGCCTCAGAAATGTAGTGGCACCCTGTTTCAAAATAAAAAATAAATAAAATAAGGCTGAGGACATGGCTCAGAGGTAGAATGCCTCTGGGTTCCATGCACAGTAGCTGTTCACTAGGATGTGTCCTCAGAATCTTGAAGCTCACAGTTGCTTTGTGTTGCGCCTTTTCCCCTAATCTGATTAGAGCTACAGTGTGTTTTTATTACTTTAAGTCACATAAAAGGGAAACAGCATTTCTTTTGTAAAGACCTGACTAAATTAAAAGCAACCAAAATTTGGGTAGGCATCACTTTGTGATATTTTATCCCAGCAACTTAAATCTTCAATATAGTAATGTAGAATAATAACTTTCCTACCTATTTATCACCCTATTAAATATATTCATTGTACTTCACCCTTACAGTAAACAATCAAGGTCTCCAAATATACTGAAGATACAAGAGAACTGAAAGTTTTTTAGACCATTTGTAATAACACATAAAAGAAAAACGCTATTTTTTACATATTTCAATAAATATATAAGTGTGTGATATCCTCACAAAGAAATCTGGTTGACAAATGGCTAGATTTGGTAAAAGTGCTTCCCTGTAATAATGGACAAATCATCTACTGGGAGACAGAAGAAAGTCAAGGTAAGGTGACATTTAAAGTATAAAATTTAGCGAGCAGTTGGGAGGCTGAGACAGGAGAATCACAGGTTCAGGATCACCTTCAGCAATTTAGCAAGGTTCTGTTTCAAAATAAAAAATAAAATAGGACAGGGAGTGTAGCTCAGAGGTAGAATGCTCCTGGGATCAATCCCTAGTACCAAATAGGGAAAAAAAATATCATCAAGCAATTTATACCTCCACTTCCTCTCTTCTCCGTTCAGGATATTTCCACTCTGTAGAGCCCTCCCAAGAAAAGGCAGTAACTATAGGCTTCAGTAGGGTACCTGAGAATACTCTTATATCAACTTATCCATGCCAACATCATGCCATCACCAAAAACCTAAAAAGCAGTACCTCTGAGTAGACATTTGTCCCTGGGAACACTGGCCTCTAACAAAAAAACATTGACAATCTTCAAAATGAACACAATGTATGTTCCCAAGTTACAATTTACCGAAATCACAAGCTTGGCAAAATATCATAAAAATCTAAAGTATCACCAGCAGTCAGTCCTCCATAATAAAGGCGAGGTGCTATGAAAGAAATTCACACTGCACACTGTAAATCAAGAAGTAATTAGAGCAGAAAACATCAGGGAAGCCCTAAATCTCGTAGTTTAGCCATTTAAAATGTCAATAAGCCTGTTTCCTCTTCTTCCCAACACACTGGTGGTGTCTGTAAGCAAATGTCGGTTGGCCTACTTTTGGAGGTTTGCTAGTATGTGGCTGAACAGACGTGTGTGCGCGCCTGTGAGCTTGTGTTAGGGTTCACTTGCTTAACCAGAGTCATAAAAATGTTATGTAAAAAAAAAAAAAAAAAAAATTACTGCAAACACTTCGGGAGGACGTGCTCATAAATTCTGACTTCATACAGCTGAACAAACCAAACTCTTCTTTGAACATGATAAAAACCACATTTATATTGTCTGAAAAGGATGAGCTTAAGAAAAATACTGAACACTCAACAGGTAGTAAGTGTACTCTACTTTAAAGTGTACACAAGAATCAGCAAGTTACTGGTATTTGTTTTAGTAAAAAATAATTTTAGATATCTGTAACACACAAAAATGGCCACAACTAGTTTTTCTGTATGCATAGATAGACCATTTACAAAACTGCAAGCATTATAAAAGAGTTGCCAATAGCATTCCAAAAAAGAAGAAAAGGTTGGATTGTAAGGTTTTATAAAACCTTTTAATATTTTGAGATGTGAAATTGTGAATTTCAAATGTAGCATAGCTGAAAATGATAGTATCATTCAACCAGTGAGTAATATTGAAATAATCTAGAAAAAAATAAACCAAGTTGTTGCCAAGTGGTTTTGAGAAGTGCCAAAAATATGGCCCATACCAGCCTCAGCAACTTGGTGAGATCCTGTTTCAAAATAAAAATAAAAAGGAATGGGAGCCAGGCGTGCTGGTGCAAGCTTCTAATCCCAGCATTTGGGAGGCTGAGACCGGAGAATCTGGGTTCGAAGTCAGCCTCAGCTATCTAGTGAGGCATTCCTGAACTTAGTGAGACTCTTTCAAAATAAATAAAAAATAGGGCTAGGGGTGTAGCTCGGAGGTAGAATGCCCCTCAGTTCAATCCCTCGTATCACACACACACACAAAAAAAAGCAATGGGGGTGAAGCTTAGAGGAGAACACCCTTAGGTACAATCTCTAGTACCCCAAAAAACATAAATATGGATCCTAACTACTTCAATCAAATTATATCTCAAAAAAGTCCTCTATCTTTAAAGGCACTAATATGATATGGATTTGTTCTAAAACATTCAAATATTCAGAATATTCAGGTGTTTGTGACATTCAACTCCTAGAGATGAGTAAAGTTGATTTATCAAAACATTACATGAAAAGCCGGGCATGGTGGCGCACGCTTGTAATCCCACTTCTTGGGAGGCTGAGACAGGAGGATCTGGGTTTGCGGCCAGCATCAGCTACTTAGTGAGGCTCTCTGAAACTTAGTGAAACCCTGTTTCAAAATAAAGAATAAAAAATAGGGCTGGGGGTGTGGCTCGGAGGTAGAATGCCCCTGGGTTCAATCCCCAGTACTGGAAAAAAAAAAAAAAAAAAATTACATGAAAGCCAAGTATGGTGGTACACACTCATAATCCCAGGCTTGGTAGACTGAGACTGAAGGACCACAGGTTTGAGAAGAGCCTCTGCATCTTAGAAAGACTCAGTAACCTTGCAAGACCCTGTATCTAAAACATACATAGCCAGGTATGGTGGCACACACCTGAAATCCTAGTTCTCCAAAGGCTGAGACAGGAGGAGATTGGGTTTGAGGACAGCATCAGCCAAGTAGTAAGACTCTCATCAACCTAGCAAGACTGTTTCAAAATAAAAATAAAATAGGCATGGGAGTGTAGCTCAGAGATAGAATGTGCCTGGGTTCAATCCCTAGTATCACACACACACCATTACTATTTTGGGGGGGTGGTGAGACTGGGGATCCAGGGTCTCACCATGTTGCTGAGAGTCTTACCATGTTGCTGAGGCTGCCCTCGAACCTGCAATTCCCTTATCTCAGCCTTCCAAGTACTGGATTACAAGCATGGGCCACCACACCCCAGCTAAGAAGTTACTTTAATTGAAATTAAGTTCTTAAAGGACAGACTTCTAAGATGGTTGGTAACAGTTTTTTACCTGATATAAAAATACCAATTCATTGACATCAGCTTTCTAGAATGTTATATACAAAAAATTCTAAAACAGATCTAGATTCATTAAGACAGCGACCAATCCTTGATAGTGGCCGAAGAAGGCAGGGAAGCACAAGTATTGCTGCTGTGTAAATGCCTTCCAAGTACAATGAACATCCTCTCTGGGATAATATCACACCCAAACATTCAGTGTTTCACTTTTAGGCAGGGGATAGATTTTCCACAGAAATACCTTTGAGAGCATAAATTTAAAACATTATACCATGCAAAAATATTCAACAAATGCTTGTTGACACCTTGTATACAGCACTTGTAAGGCACTAACTATATCAGAAAATATAACAAGAGGCAAAAGTGCAATTAAATACAGGAAGTCCTATGGGAGGCAGGCATAGTGGCAAATGCCTATAACCCCAGTACTTGGAAAATTGAGGCCAGAGAATCCCAGGTTCCAGGCTAGCCTCAGCAACTTAGTGAGACCCTGTTTCAAAATAAAAGACAAAAATAGGGTTAGAAGTGTAGCTTAGAAGTAGAACACCCCTGGGTTCAATCCCCGCTCCGACGAAACAGAAAAAGAAAAAAAAAAAAAAGTCCTATAGAAGTATATAGTACTGACAGCACATAAGGAAGGGTTAGAAGGACATGAGTATTATCAAAGAGGAAATGGGTAGTATAAAGACCTAAAGACATGAATATGGATCCTTTAAAGAAATGAATAAAATTCCATACAACTATTATAAAGGCATGTTGTTGGGACATCTAGTGGGGAGGAGAGGATAAGGATGGCAGAGATGTTACTACAAAAATACAAAATGAGGGAATAAGTTCAAAAAAACTAAAGGAGCCTTTTATGAACAGCTCCGCTAAAGTCACTTTTTATCTCTAACAGCTTATAAATTATGTTGCATTTTCTAAATGATTATGTTATCAGTTAATAGATAAATTTACATAATTCTTTCTAATATTTATACCTTTTAGTTATTTTTCTTCCTTATTTTAATGGCTGGGGCTTACAGCAAATAGACATGGTAATAGAAGCCATCCTAAACTCAGCAAGAAAACACTGAACACATCACTTTTGAGTATGGTGTTACATGTAGGATTATAAATAGACAATCTTTATCATATTCCGGAAGTTTCTTTTTGTTTCTCTTTCACTGAAACTTTGTATCATTAACAACTACAGAATTTTGCCAAAGGATTTTTTTTTTTTTGTCTATTCAAATGATCATATGAGCTTTCTTCATACTAATGTGATAAATTATATTGATTTTCAAATGTTCACCAACCTTGTTTTTCTAGAATAAATCTCACTTGGTCCTGATGAACAACACATTCTATATTCACTGGATTCTAATATTTACATGTAAACAATAGCAAGGGAAGGAGAGGAAAGAGGGAAAGATATTAGGTATAATAAGTTGAAGAGAACAAAAGAATTATTCAACAGAAGTGTTAGTAAGCCAAACTGAGACACTTTCCAAGAAAAAACAAAAAGAAGTGTTGTGTTTGGTTTTGTTTTTTTAAATTAACTAGTACAAAAGGTATACTCTAATAACAGAAGTTACAGAAAGAGAGAACAAAGAAAAGGTAGGGGAAGCCAGGCATGGTGGCGCACGCTTGTAATCCCAGCATTGGGAGGCTGAGACCAGAGGATCCAGGTTCACGGTCAGCCTCAGCTACCTAGTGAGGCACTCTGCAACTTAGTGAGACCCTGTTTCAAAATAAAGAATAAAAAAATAGGGCTGGGGGTATAGCTCGGAGGTAGAACGCCACTGAGTTCAATCCCCAGTACCGCAAAAAAAAATAAAAAAGAAAGAAAGAAAACATAGGGGAAGAAATTATGAGCATTATCAATTTAAAACATTTTCTCAAAACTATAAGAACATGGACTTCCATATTGAAAGAGTCCAGGAAGATGTGTGAATCAAGACACAATGCTATAAAGTTTCAGAACAAAACCAACAGTTTATCAGCTCTCAGAAAGAATAACAAGCTACATACAAGGAAAAAGGTATCAAAATGGCTTCAGACTCTTCTACATAACTCAAAGCCAATGGCTTCTATTCTAAAGTAACATGATTACAAACAGTTCATACACAGCCAAATTCTTAATTAGGAGTTATGGGGAAGCCTGGTATGGGGGTGCATGCGTATAAGCCCACTACGTGGGAGGCTGACAGAAGGATCACAGTTTCTTGGCCAGTCTCAACACACACACACATCAAAATAAAAAAACCCATACACACAAAGTGTTAAGGGGAAGCTGGATGATGGTGGCCCATGCATATAATCCTAGTACTTGGGCAGCTAAGGCAGAACTATGGGTTCAAGGCCAGCTTCAGCAATTCACAGAGACCCTGTTTCAAAATAAAAAGGGCTAGGAGTGTAGCTTGGAAGCTTGCAGGTAGAGCACCCTGGGTTCAACTCTCAATACCAAGGGGAAAAAAAAAAGAATTAAGGAGGAATAAAGACACCTTCTGATGGACAAGGTCTACCACTCAGCCTTTTGCAGGAAGTTACTATATATGTTCTTTCAGCAAAATGAAGGAATGAAACACAATGGGCAAAAAAGCAGTGGAGTATTACTGTTTTCTATTGTAAGTTTTATGGGATCAATTGTATGTATTACATTTTTTAAAAATCTAAGCCGGGCCAGGTGTCAGGGCACATACTTGTAATCCCAGTACTTGGGAAGCTGAGGCAGGAGGATACAGGTTCACGGCCAACCTCAGCAACTTAGTAAGGCCCTACACAACTTACTGAGACCCTGTTAAAAAAATAAAAAAAACAAATAGGGCTGGAGGTGTACCTCAGAGATAGAATGCCCCTGGGTTCAATCGCCAGTACCACAAAGGGGGAAAAAAGTATATTATAGTGGGGAAAATAGGTTATTAAGTAGTTAAGACAATTAAAGCTACTTTAAAGTAAAATATTAACAATATCAAATTTTTATAGTTTGGTACTTTTGTGAAATATTTCTGCCACAAGTAAAAGTTCAGAAAAGCTAATTAAATTAGTAATTGGCATAAGTGAAAGAACTATATAAGTAAAATAAAGAGGGTAAAATCTCCCTGTGTAAATTACAGGCAAAAGAGGGAGCAGAGTACTTTAAAGTTCTTGATGCCAATCATCCAAAGATAAGCCTGATTATTTCAAAAACTTTACCAAAAAATGATGTTCTAGAATCTTCTTCATTAAAATATTTCACCAAAATACAAAGGCAGCAGAAAACAGAATGCAGGGGAAGCATAAGGAAGGGAGTGCCCCTGAGTGGGGTGGAGAAAGGGCAGAGAAAGAGTGTTCCTGTGAACTCAAGGTGCAAGGCGGGGAGGGAGCGCTAGAGCACTGAGGCTGTGTGTGTCAAACAGTTGAACAAGGGACAAAAGTCTCCACATGACAGCAGGATGTTGCTGCCTTGTTACCTCCACCCTGCCCACTTCCTGTAAGCGGATTTAGTCACTAAATTGATCCCTAAAATTACTTATGCACAATCACATTGTCCTAAGTTTGAGTAAACATCACTCTCTCCAATTTAGAGAATTAATGATTATCAGAAAGTCTCCAAAGGTCTTTCACTTCAGGATAATCTTTTAAAATATAATAGAATTAAAATGCTTTAATATCCTATTTTTAAAAGATTTTAATGTAGGCAAAGATAATTAATATTCTTATGTTTTCGGTGCACATGCAAAGCACTCCAACAAGGCAAGTTAATGAGAGAATGCAACCTTTCCAAAGCTCTAAGGAAGAAAGAAGAGTCAGACATCCAAATAGCAGGTCCAGTATAAACCTACACTTGAATTTTCCTACAGAAATATAAAACAAATACACTGTTTAACCACAACATTAAGAAGCATTTGCCATTAAAGCAGTTACAAGGTTAAAAACCCGAAACTCCACTTCAGACGCAGCTGAAGATACAGACAGCAGAGACAGCTACAACTGAGATAATAGTGAAAAACAAGCTCCCAAGACGCACGTACAACTGAGAAGGGCAGAGCATGTGAACAGAGACCTGGGGAATACCCGCAGAAGAAAAGCTTAGCCAGAAGCTTAACAAAGGCGGCACAGTCGGCAAAGACGGGGCCTAAGAAGAAGAATGCCTTGAAAACCAGGGGAGAAGAGGCTTTGAGAAAGAGCTAGCCATGGCAGAGGCTAAGCTGAGATCAAAGAGAAGGAAGATAAATCAAAACCACAGCAGAAAGTGAATAGCCATATTGAATTGGTTAAGATTACCTATTTCCATCTCAACTAGGAGTTTATCTGGGGGGTAGGGGGAGGGAGGGTGGACACTTGGGAGAAAACAGATTTTAGTTATCATTCCTGTTGTCTGTAGTCCAAGACCAACAAAAGGGTAACTGAATGATCTGCTTTTTCTTACAGGCTACACTCACCAAACTGCGGAGCAGGCAAGATTCTGGCTGCTCGAATGGGGCCATGTCGCACAGAGAAGAGCTCCTGAGCTTCCCCGCTGATCTGCATGAGAGAAGACAGAAAAACATTCAGTAAACTCAAATCTAGGTCACAACATTGCTGGATGAAAACAAGATTCCCTAAATTTGAGCAGAATTTGCCTGAAATGCACATACACACGCACATCCACAACCATTTTAGGCTGGTCATATACATTAAAATTGTTCATACATTAAATTATCACAAGCATTTTTAGAAAAATTTGACTTGATATGAATTGAGCAAAACAGTCTGTTTTGGAAGTCTACTATTTTTATCTTATTATCCTGTTCTGTACAATTCTTCCATGACTGCTTTTTATTTTAGAGCAAGGCAACTATGATTCTGTTCTGAAATAGTTTAAATATTGTGGCAACTTTCACCAATTACTAGAACCAGTTATGTTCCTAGAACTTTCTGTGAGCTTTGAGTAAATCATTTAACCCTATAAATATATAGATAGATAGATATGTAGATATATATGTATTTTTTTTTTCGATACTAGGGACTGAACCCAGGGGCATTCTACCTCCAAGCTACACCCCCAACCCTATTTCTTATTTTGAAACAGGGTCTCACTAAGTTTCAGAAGGCCTCACTATGCAGCTGAAGCTGTCCCCAAATCCCCAATCCTCCTGTCTCAGCTTCCCAAGTACTGGGATTACAAGCATGTGTCACCATGCTGGGCTATAAGCCTATATTATTTTGAAATCATAAAAAAAGAAGGAAACCCTGCTGAAAAACCCTCCAATACTTTGGAGGCTGAAACAGGATGATCACAAGTTCGAAAACAGCCTCAGTAACTTAGAGAGGCCCTCCACAAATTAGTGAGATGCTGTTTCAAAATAAAGAATAAAATAGGGCTGGGGGTGTAACTCGGAGGTAGAATGCCTCCGGTTTCAATCCCCAGTACCATAAAAAAAAAAAAAAAAACAGCTGGGAGTGTATCTCTGAGGTAGACCACCCCTGGTTTCAATCCCAAGTACAGAGAAAGAAGGAAAGGCTGGAGGAAAGTAAGGGGCAGGGAGCGTGACTGGAGCAGAGAGGAAAGTATAGACCATTAATAGTTGTCTTCCCTATACACAGAGTGGCTGCAAGGACAAATCAACTCTGTAGCAGTCAGGATGCAAAGCAAGTGAGGAGCGCTGGAACCAACTAAGCAACAACAGCATCATATATCACCAGTGAAACACGTAGGAGCTAGGGCCACTCCAGCAATCCAGAACTTAGTTCTAAAAACCCCTTTGTGACCCCTTAATGTTCAGAATGCAAACAATGGCCAGCAAACATTGCAGGTCTCATGTCTACATTTTATTAATGTTGGACAGAATTTGAAATTTAGAAAAAGCTTTATTATTTTATTCTACTTTCTACCCAATGCAGTAATCATATTGTCTGAAGTATAAATATTACAATCTCTTTGCTTTTAAGCACACCTACACTAAAGAGTGAAACACTAATTCAATCAAATTATATTACAGATGAGTAACTGACAAGTTCCATATATTCAACTCTTGACTTTTTTTTTTTTTTTTTCGGTCTTTGCCTGTGTGATACTGGGGATTCGAACCCAAGGGTGTTTCACATCAGAGCTACACCCCCAGCCTGGCTCTATTTTATTTTTTATTTGGAAATGAGGTCTCACTAAGTTGCTGAAGCTGGCTGTGATCCTCCTGTCTCCTCTTCCATGTACTGGGATTACAGGCAAGAGCCACCAGTCCTGACAAAACTCTTCAACTCTTAACAAAAAGCCAGACATGGTGGTGCATGCTTGTAATACCAGTGCTTGGGAGACTGCTACAGGAGGATTGCAGGTTCATGGCCAGCCTCCGCTAATTAGTGATGCCCTCTGGAACTTAGTGAGACCATGTTTCAAAGTAAAGAATAAAAATAGAGCTGGAGCCAGGCATGCTGGCGCACGCTTGTAATCCTAGCATTTGGGAGGCTGAGACCTGAGGATCCGGGTTCGAGGCCAGCCTCAGCTACCTAGTGAGGCACTCCGCAACTTAGTAAGACCCGGTTTCAAAATAAAGAATAAAAAATAGGGCTGGGGGTATACCTCCGAAGTAGAATACCCCTGAGTTCAATCCCCAGTACAGCAAAAAAAAAAAAAAAAGAGCTGGGAGTGTAATTTGGAGGTATAATGCCCTTGAGCTCAATCCCCAGTACCACTAAATAAATAAATAAATAAATAAATAAATAAATAAATAAATAAAGACTATAGAAATCACAATGAAATTGTAATTCAGCATACTGAAAAATGCTTCTAAAATATACACCTATAACAATGTATAGTATTCTAACAAAAAATCTAGTGTACTATCCTATTATTTCCATGTGCCAAGTCTGGCATTTAGCTTTTGGTTCTAATAAAAAAAAATAATAAAGCCTAATGTAAATTTAAAAAAAACATTTAAATGAGCCTCTATACCCAAATACACTAATAAAAAAAGCTGTCTTAGCATACTCAGAATATAACGATTTGCAATCACTGTATTCAATACAAAAGAATGTACTTTGACATAAAAAAAAATTTTGAAGTCTGAACACAGTGTGCTCCTGAGCAAAATGGCTTTCAAGTAAAACTTAAAGCCCTATTCTAAGAAGGATCTCTTCTAAATCCCACTTTATGCATACAGCAACAGGTAAAGAAAAAACATTAGGATTATAAACTACATGACTACTTTCACTAACCCTTCTTCATTACCTCTAAGTCCTAGAATCTTTACATATAACAGGAAAGGGAAAGGAGAAAGTATTGTCACATTCACCCATTTATGAATATATTAAAATCATGATTGTACAAATACTGAAATTAGAAGCTTACTTGTAGCCGGGCGTGGTGGCGCACGCTTGTAATCCCAGCATTCGGGAGGCTGAGACCGGAGGATCCGGGTTCACGGCCAGCCTCAGCTGCCTAGTGAGGCACTCCACAACTTAGTGAGACTCGGTTTCAAAAAACAAAGAATAAAAAATAGGGCTGGGGGTATAGCTCGGAGGTAGAATGCCCCTGAGTTCAATCCCCAGTACCACAAAAAAAAAAAAAAAAAAAGCTTACTTATAACCTATTCTACCTGGGTTACAAATATCAACCTTCCCAGGAGAGAATTCTCCAAATAATAGTATATGTCCTTATAGCCTTTGCTTTTAACTACCATTCTAGGTTGCTGTGCACCACAACACCTGGTTTGGTCATTTCAATTTCAAATAAATGAGTATCAAAACATTTTTTAGCCGGGCATGGAGGCTCACGCTTGTAATCCCAGTACCTGGGAGGCTGAGACAGGAGAATTGCAGGTTAGGGGCCAGCCTTAGCTACTTAGTGAGGCCCTCTGCAACTTAATGAGACCCTGTTTCAAAATAACAAATAAAAGCCCGGCATGGTGGCACACGCTTGTAATCCCAGCATTTTGGAGGCTGAGACCGTAGGATCCGAGTTCCCGGCCAGCCTCAGCTACCTAGTGAGGCACTCCACAACATAGTGAGAACCTGTTTCAAAATAATATGTTGTTAACAAATTGTACTTAACAAAGATGTATGCTATATTGCACGAATTACTACAATAAAAATTAAAAAAAAAAATAAAGAATTTAAAAAAAAAAAATAGGGCTGGGGGTGTAGCTCAGAGGTAGAATGCCCCTGAGTTCAATCTCCAGTTCCACCAAAAAAAAAAAAAAAATTAGGACTAGGGGCATAGCCCAGAGTTAGAATGCCACTGGGTTCAAACCCCAGTACTGCCAAAAACAAACAAACAAAAAAAAGAGGCTGTAGACAGGACATTTACGTTTCTAAAAGAAAGCTCATTGAAAATGGCAAAGAAGCCAGGCATGGTGGCACACGCTTGTAATCCCAGCATTCGGGAGGCTGAGACCGGAGGATCCAGGTTGGCAGCCAGCCTCAGATACCTGGCGAGGCACTCCGCAACTTAGTTAGACTCGGTTTCAAAATAAAGAATAAAAAATAGGGCTGGGGTATAGCTTGGAGGTAGAATGCCCGAGTTCAATCCCTAGTACTGAAAAAAGAAAATGGCAAAGAAGCTGGTGTGGTGGCACACACTTGTAATCCCAGTACTTGGGAGGCTGAGATAGGAGGATCACAGATTTGCAGCCAGTCTCAGCTACTTAGGAGGTCCTGCATAACTTAATGAGACCTAGTTTCAAAATAAAGAATAAAAAATAAGGTTGGGAGTATAGCTCAGAGGTAGAGTGCCCCTGGGTTCAATTCTCAGTACCACGGGGAAAAAAGGGCAGGTGAAATGACACATGCCTGTAATCCCAATACTTGGAAAGTTGAGACAAGAGGATCAAAGAATCAAGGCCAGAGTCAGCTACTCAGTGAGACCCTCAGCAATCTTGTCTCAAAGTAAAAAATAAAAAGGGATGGGGTTGTAGCTCAGAGGTAGAATGAACCTGGGTTCAATCCCTAATACACAAATGAGGAGGAAGAGGAAGAGAAGCAGGAGGAAGAGGATGCAGTTGCAAAGAATCTCAGAGATGAGGATCTAAAGGTCCCAAGAGCTGTATATTCACTTTAATCCAGGCATAACAATCAAGAGGAGAGGAGAACTACAAGGAAGGAATGCACCAAGCATTGCTCCAGCTCCCTGGCAACCCTGGTGACTTGGGGAGAGCCGAGAGCAGGGAGGGAACCCGCCAGAGCTCCTCCTGGTCTCTGCCTTTGTTCTTCCTAGCATTTTAATTTCTGATGACAGACTTTTGTTGTTTGGGGCATAAACCGGACGTACCAGCTTGGAGGCACAATAACGAGAACAAAGAATGATTTGTTCACACTGTAGAGAAAGAAATCTTTTCCAACCATAGAAAATAGCTTTCGCATGGTGAAAATATGCAAATTACATACCAAACCAAAAAAGAGGCGGGGGAGTACAAGTTTAGAACCTCGCAACTCAATCTAAGGCAAAAGGAAATTACAACAGCCGAGACAATAATATACACACAAGAAAGGTTATAAAAGTCCTGAGCAAGCCTCATAAGTGCTTGCAGTGAATTCTGAAAGCAAATGAAGGTCATCCATCCCTCAGAGCCACACTTGTTTCTGAAATCCTGATGTCCAACCGACTGCCAAATGGAAAATTCAATCAACTACCATGGGTAATAAGAATACTGCTTTACAATGCATGAAATTAGGACAACAGAGCACGTTCACCCTCCCAGCTTCCCCTGTTGACACTGAGGAAGTGGAGGATTGTGGTCTACAAATGATTTTTTGGCAAACTTTATTGAAAGATAATGAACTCCATCTATGGTGCTGGTACTGGGGATTGAACCCAAGGGCATTTTACCTGGGAGACACACCCCAACCCAAAGATAATGAACATTTAAAAATGCACAAATGGCTGGTTAATCCCAATATTTGAGAGGCTGAGACAGGAGGATCCTAAGTTTGAGGCCAGCCTCAGCAAACTTAGACCCTCACTTAGTGAGATCTTATCTCAAAAAACTAAGGGCTAGAGGTATAGCTCTGAGATAAAACACCTGGGTTCAATCCCTACTACCAAAAAAAAAAAAAAAAAAAAATTAATGTAAATGGTGTCATACAGTAGATACTCTCATGGTGGTTTATTTGTACCTTTCTTTTAATTAATTTGTTGCATGGAACTGTAGTTTTTCTGGATCTTGTTTACTGTTTCTATATAGAATCCCATTGTATGACAATACTCTAATTTGATCCATTCTTCTTTTGTTTCTAATATTTTGGCTCTAAAGATATAAATAAAAATTGTAAAAGAGTTTGAAATAGGAAAAGATGTGGGTTCTTCTTTTTTTGTTTGTTTTTGTTTTTTTATTTGTTTGAGGTTTTTTTGCGGTACTGGGGATTGAACTCAGGGGCATTCTACCTCCAAGCTATACCCCCAGCCCTATTTTTTATTCTTTATTTTGAAACCGGGTCTCACTAAGCTGCGGAGTGCCTCACTAGGTAGCTGAGGCTGGCCTCGAACCCGGATCCTCTGGTCTCAGCCTCCCAAATGCTGGGATTACAAGCGTGTGCCACCACACCCAGCTTTACTGTGGGTTCTTCTAATGGAATACTAAGAGTTCTCTAGAGGATTCCATGGTGTTCATGGAGTTATCTGCTTCCACAAGGATCCTTTTTTATTTATTTATTTCTGACTAGACTATTTTATAATACTGTCAACATAAATGAGTTTTGTCTAGTTAAAATACAACTGAAGGCGGGCGTGGTGGCATAGCCTTGTAATCTCAGCATTTGGAAGGCTCAGACCGGAGGATCCGGGTTCGTGGCCAGGCTCAGCTGCTTAGTGAGGCCCTCCACAACTTAGTGAGACCCTGTTTCAAAATAAAGAATAAAAAATAGGGCTAGGGGTGTAGCTCAGAGGTAGAAAGCCCCTGAGTTTAATCCCCAGTACCACCAAAAAAAAAAAAAATACAACTGAATGCAACCCTGCAGAAAAAGATGATTCCAAAGCAGTGTTTTATTTTTGTGGGTTTTATTTTTGTGTGTGTGTGTGTGTGTGTTGTTTTTTGATGCTGGGGATGGGGATGGACATGGGAATCATGCCCAGCTAGGCCAGGCAAGCACTCTACCATTGAACCACATCCCCAACCCAAGCAGTACATTTTAGTACCAACAGGATATTAATGAGGTCTGCATCTACTAGCAAGTTCATTTTAACATCCCTAATTGCCTACATCTGCTCTCCACCTTCTCCTTTGAACTTCCTGTAAAAACTTCCTAATTCATTTGTTCACTAATGAACAAGTTAAGTAAGATCTAGGTCACCTGTCTCATTTTATAGTTCTATAAGAATCCTTATTTTACCACTTTGAAAATAACATCATGAACAATAGTATGATGACTATCTTACAGATGGCTTTTGATGACTATGAGTATTTCTTTGGAATTTATATCTAGTAGTATGCTTGCTTTTGTGTAAAGATATTAGGGTAGGCATAGGTGCAGCTTTTGTAAATTTTAACAATATTGTTTTCCAAAGCGATCGTGACAATATATGCTTCCAGGAACAATGTATGAGGGTTCTGTCTGCTCCACATCCTACCCCAAAATTATTGTCAATCATTCTGGTGGGTGTACAGAAATCACGAATTTAAATCTATGATGGACAATAAATGAAATGAATAAATAAGTTTTCCCTAAGTATGTAACACTGCCTCAAACTAAATACACAAACAGTCTTTATTACAATGAACATGCACGAAGGCAGATGACAGAACACTATCGTTCTGAAGGAGCCATGATTTCCAGAAACAGAAGTGACTACAGAATACAAATGAGATTCCAGGATTCATGCCAATAACTATGGAAGACGGTAGTTTTCTGTACCTAATCAAATTCACATTTAATTCCAAATATAGTAATAACCAATCCTTCTCCCAAACTAAAGTACAATGATGGAGTTATGGCAACAAAATATCACTTTATAATTTTTTTAACTCAGATGTTCATCTTCTGGACTATAAACACACCCCATCAACTTTAAAAGAATAGAAACCATGTAGTGCCGTTGCTCACAGCACAGTGGAATGACAGTACAAATTAATAGCTGGAAAAATAACAAACAATTAAACAACACCATTCTATATAATATATAAGTCAAAGGTAAAAGCTCTGGAAGTTTTTAAAAACTGTTATCTAAATGAAAATAACTCAATTAAAATTTGTAAAAGGCAGGACAGAGGGAAATCTGTAACAGTGAATACATACATTTGAAAAAGATGTAAGATCGAAAATAAATGTTAAGAGTCCACCTTACAAAATTAGAAAACAAAGAGTAAAGTAAGCAGAATAAATATAGAGCAAAAGTCAATTAAATTGAAAAAAGGAAATCAATACAGAAAACTCGAAACCAAAAGCTGCTTTCCTAAAATGGTCAATAAAAATCATTAAAACTAGCCGGGTGTGGTGGCGCACGCTTGTAATCCCAGCATTCGGGAGGCTGAGACCAGAGGATCCGGGTTCGCGGCCAGCCTCAGCTACCTAGTGAGGCACTCCGCAACTTAGTGAGACTTGGTTTCAAAATAAAGAATAAAAAAAATAGGGCTGGGGGTGTAGCTCGGAGGTAGAATGCCCCTGAGTTCAATCCCCAGTACCGCAAAAAAAAAAAAAAAAAAAAAAAATCATTAAAACTGAGGCATGATAAGAGACAGAAGACACAAATTCCTAATAACAGAAACGAATGAGGGAAGATCACAACAGATCCTTGAATGTAGGTGATGAACAAATTTACACCAAACTGACATCCAGATGAGAAGACTGAGTCTCAAAGACCATCTACCCAAACTCCACAAGAAGAAGCAGGCAACCATCTTTAGCGTGTTTGTTGGCGCTGCGGACTGAATCCAGGGCCTCAGGCCTCCACTCCATTTACTCAACTCCTGCTCCAGATACTACTGAGGCATAGGTCCATATCCACTGACAAAATTAAATCAGTAATTAATAATCTTCCAAAGAGAGAAAAAACAGGCCCAGATGAGTTCACTGTTGAATTGTACTGAATATTTAAGGAATAATAGCAGTTCTCTAAAATTTCTTCCAGAAGATAAAAGCAGAGAGAATACTTCTTGGCTCATTGTATGAGGCCTGCATCACTCCAACACCCAAATCAGGAAAACAACATGAGAGAGCTAGACTCTCATGAACACAGGTGTTTCTGTGGTACTGAGGAGAGAACTCGGGAGCATTCTACCTTTGAGCTACACCCCCAGGCCGATTTTATTCCTTTTTATTTTTAAACAGGGTCTCACTACATTGCAGAAGGCCTCACTAAGTTGCTGAGGCTGACAAACCTGAGATCCTCTTGTCTCAGCCTCCCAAATACTGGGATTACAAGTATGCACCACCACACTCGGCTATCATGAACACAGGTGTAAAGCTCTCAATAAAGCATTAGCAAATCAAATCCAACAATGTATATATAATAAGAATTATACACTAGGACCACATGGGACTTATGCCAGGTGTGCAAAACTGGTTCCACATTCAAAAGAATTGCTTAATGCAAACCAGTCAACTGACCTTCAACAAAAGAGCACAGGCAATACAATGTCATAGAGACAGTCT
>PVLC010019163.1:0-31050 GCA_004027655.1 Graphiurus murinus | reverse complement strand
TTTTTGCGGTACTGGGGATTGAACTCAGGGGCATTCTACCTCTGAGCTACACCCCCAGCCCTATTTTTTTATTCTTTATTTTGAAACCGAGTCTCACTAGTAGAGGAGTGCCTCACTAGGTAGCTGAGGCTGGCCGCGAACCCGGATCCTCCGGTCTCAGCCTCCCGAATGCTGGGATTACAGGCGTGCGCCACCACGCCCGGCTCTTTTTTTTTGGGGGGGGGGGTATAAAATATAGAACTTGCTATTTTTAAATATGTAGTGCTGTGATATTAAGTACATTCACATGGTTCTGCAACCATCACCAGCATCCTCCTCTAGAACATTTCATCTTCCCAAATTGAAACTTAGTTTTTGTCCAGTTCAGTATTCTTAGTCTTGGATTAATGGACAAACTTCTAGGAGTCTCATAAACTGTGAAAGTTTATGTGCAGATGGGGGCATTTTACTGGTAAAGCATGCAGAATTTCCTTCAGTTTCCTAAATAGGTTTATTACTTTCTGTGTGAATCAGCATCCATACAGAAATAATGGAAACCAGTGTGAGTTTTAAGGTGGAAGGATTTCATGAGGAAATTGGCTACACTGGTGGTAGAAACGCTAAGAAGCCAAGTAGCTTACATGAGGTTACCACAGCAGGAAGCCACGCTACTAATCAAGAGGACAAGAAAAGATGAAGCAACCCAGAGACAACTATGTAGAAGGTGCAAGGTAGACTTTTCTAGTAAGAGAGCCATAGTTATGGAGGAGATTCTATCAAAGCAGTCAGGACATGGGAGAAAAATGTCGCCTCTTGCTCCTGCCCTTTAGTCTATCATCAGTGCTTCCCATTTAGCAAACCAACCCAGAAGCTAGCTGATGTGAGCCTGGGAAACATTGCCCTTATGAGGTCAGTCTTCCCATCATACAGAAAAGAATGGGAAGGATGAAGAACAAATCTGAGGACACACGGGACAAGGACTGGCACACCCCTCAACAGATCAAGATCCACTGGTTTTACTCATTTTTCTATCGCTTAGACATTTAATGAACATTTACAGAAGTGTGACTGTAATCATGACGCTACTTCTTGTCTACTGAATAATACCTGTACTAATTGCTGCTGTCTATGACTTTTTGTATTCCTGACCAATCTTTTTTTTTTTTTTTGCCATACTGGGGATGAAACCCAAGGGCATTCTACCTCCAAGCTATATACCCAGCCCAATCTTTTATTCTTTATTTTGAAACAGGGTCTCACTAAGTTGCGGAGTTGCCTCACTAGGTAACTGAGGCTGGCCACGACGGGTCCTCCAGTCTCAGCCTCCCAAATGCTGGGATTACAAGCGTGCGCCACCATGCCTGGCTAGTCCTGAGCAATTGATTCTGTCTTTTCTGTTCTGTCTCCACTTGTTCTACTTAATATACTTTGTGCTACATCCAAACTGGGTGTACATACATCCAAGCTATGTATGTACACTTTTCATCATTGTTTTTGGGATTCATAGCCATTCTTAAGGACTTCTCTTCTCCTTGAAGCATTGCATTAATTTTCCATCCCCAAGCCTGGTAATTATTTTCCCATGAACTAATTTGGTTCATTTTCTTAACACTTTTGCTTTGCATTACATTTATTTGTACATACATCGTCTGGCTCCTTGTAAATCATAGCTTATTTATAGATCAAGACCTTGTTTCTGTTATTTGCAGATCTAGTAATATAGGCACTATTAAGTCTTCCTAAGAATTGTTTTTGTTTTTGTCATTCTAGGGACTGAACCCAGGGTTGTTCTACTTTGGAGCTACATCTCCTCAGCCTATTTTTTAAATTTACTTTTTCTTTTTTCTTCGTTTTTAATTTAATTGGGATACAAGAGATTGAACCCAGGAGTGTTGCACCATTGAACTACACCCACCCAGTCCTGTTTATTATTTTGAAACAGAGTCTCACTAAGTTGCTGAGAATGTCGCTAAATTGCTAAGGTTGGCTTCGAACCTGCAGTCCTCCCTTCTCAACTTGCCATCCTCTAGGATTACAGACTTGTCCCAGCACACCTGGCCTTTTTTTTTTTTTTTTTTTTGAAACAGGCTCTCGCTAGGTTGCTGAGAGTCTCTACATTGCTGAAGCTGACCTTGAACCTGTAATCCTCCTGTCTCAGCCTAAGTACTGGATTTATAGGCTTGTACCACCAAGCCTGACTTGTTTAGCTTTTTTTTTTTTTCTTGGAACTAGAGGTTGAACCCAGGGGCATTCTACCTCTGAGCTACACTCCTAGCCCTATTTTTTTATTCTTTATTTTGAAATGATCTCACTAAGTTGCAGAGGGCCTCACTAAGTAGCTGAGGCTGGCTGCTAACGTGTGATACTCCTGTCTCAGCCTCCCAGGCACTGGGATTACAAGCATGTGCCACCACACCTGGCTCTTGTTTGCTTTTTTCAAGAACATTAAATCACCACTTTCCTTGGGGGAAGTAGCAGGCTATGTGAAGGAAATATTTTCATATAGGGGGCTTTACTATCTCTTGGTTTCTAAAGTGCCTTCTCTTTATCTTTCCCTCTTTGCAAAGGAGATCGAATTCTTGACATTCTAGTTTCTAAAATTTAAATAATACTACTGTAGTTAGGATTTTATCTTTCTACCACCTGATTGAGAATTGGTTACAATTGGTACTTAATAAAAGAGCATTTTTGTAAATAGTTACTCATATAATGATAATAAACATGGAAGTTTTCAATTATTTCTATATTATATTGGAATATCTAGGACAAAAATAAAACAAAGTACATCAAGTCTAAAATAGCAACTTGTGGTTTCCCAAAGTTGGACAAATTTTTAAGAGAAGATAATGCATTTCACATTATTTCATGATGCAATATAAATTGAACACTTGTTATAGACATAATCTAGTTTTTTAACAGAACCTTTTCTCAAATGTGCTATACAGGCATGTTTTAACATACCGTGAATTGTCTAATTTGTGATTATTCATTTCCCAAAGTTTGCTAGCACAAATAATGTTTACCATGTATCACTTTTTTTTTCTAGGACGTACTTCCTCAGCCTAAACTTCATTTTCATATTTCATAAGGGCTCTTTATAAACTTTTTCTCCCTGATTCACCGCCCACATGAAATGTTAACATCATACTGTATATCTCTTTATATGGTGTGTGTGTGTGTACCTGTTATTTATGCATAAAAATGAGGTTTCTCATATTCCTCCCTCTCCCAGAACCAATTTTTACCCCCTTGGGGTAATACCACTCTTTGAGAATGCATGTTCTCAGGGAAGGAAAATCTGCTTTAAATAGATTTCATACCACTTCCTGTTGGATATAGCAAGTGACTGAATACATCTAGGGTAATTAGTACTTTTGGAAACCTCCAACATGCAAAGAAACTATTTGGGATTTTCTATCTAAATCCTGAAACATGAAGAAAAAGTTGCAACTTACCCAAGGTTTATACATGTTTTGAATTTGTGTTCATGAAATTCTACTAGCAGCTGATCTCATTTATTCCAGATAACTGTCAGAATGGCAAATATCATACAAATGATTTGTTTTCAGCTGATGTGATTTCACATCTGCAGTGTGATCTTCAATGATGGGAATGTTAAAGTAGTATCTGAGATAAAGATTTCTTCAGGTTTTGAAGGGCTTTTTCAGTCTCAGAAGCACCTTGTCTTTGGTTTTTTATTGTATGCTTGTTTCTCGTTATAGCGTTAGTTAGCAAGGAGTTGAAAAACTAATTGATCAAGTAGAAAGTGGTGAGTTGATTTCCAAATCTTAGGGAATTTTCTAAAATGGGATAACCTTTTCCTTGCCATTTCCTTCTCAAAACCCTCATGGGTTTGTAGGTCATCTCATTAGTTTTTTTACTATTAAGACATAGTAAAATTATAGTTCCAGCCGGGTATGGTGGCTCACGCTTGTAATCCCAGTATTTGGGAGGCTAAGACCGGAGGATCCAGGTTCGTGGCCAGCCTCAGCTACTTAGTGAGGCCCTCCGCAACTTAGTAAGACCCTGTTTCAAAATAAAGAATAAAAAATGGGACTGGGGTGTATCTCTGAGGTAGAATGCCCCTGGGTTCAATCTCTAGTACCGTTTAAAAAAAAATAAAAAAATTATAGTTCCAGGCAAAGAGAGTAGAACCTGATAATTTTAAAATCGGAAGAGACCTTAGAAGTAATTTCTTTAGGTTAACAAAAATACAAAAATAACAAGTTGACTTTTATAATGCACTGAGATATATGCACTACAAAAGCAAGTGTAAGGTAATATTTACAGACATTACTTAATACCTATAGGCTAAAAATAAATATAGGCTAAAGGAGTATGAAGAGGATTTCAAAAAAGGTTCTCTGAGGAAGTCACAGTTATACTAAACCCTGAAGAATGAGTTGAAGTTAGCTAAGTTGAGTGCCCAAGCAAAGAGAATAGTGTATACAATGACCTTGAAATAAGAGTACATTATTTATGGGACTGAAAAAATAGATTGTCTGGAAGAAGTGTAATAGCAAGACAGACTGAAGAGGAAATTGAGGTACAAAGCAAGTGAAACTTAATATGACATATAATTCTAAGATTTTTTTTTTTTTTTTTTTTTTTTTTTTGCGGTACTGGGGATTGAACACAGGGGCATTCTACCTCCGAGCTACACCCCCAGCCCTATTTTTTATTCTTTATTTTGAAACCGGGTCTCACTAAGTTGCGGAGTGCCTCACTAGGTAGCTGAGGCTGGCCGCGAACCCGGATCCTCCGGTCTCAGCCTCCCGCATGCTGGGATTACAAGCGTGCGCCACCACACCCGGCTAATTCTAAGAATTTTGAATTATAACTTTCAAAATATTTTCATAACTCCAAAAAGAAACCCCATACCACTAATAGCCACTTGCAATTTCCTCCTTCCCCCATCCTCTGGCAACTACTAATGTGTTTTCTGTATATGTGGATTTGCTGTTTCTGGGCATTGCATGAAAATGACATATATTATGTGGCCATGTGTCACTGAATTCTTTCACGTAGCATGTTTTCAAGATTGATCCATGTTGTAGCCCGCGTTAGTACTTCTGCTGTAGTATGTATGATTTGGTATCTCGTGGTTTTGATTTTACGTTTTCCTGGCTAATGAAGTAGAACATCTTTGTATGTGCTTATTAGCAATTTGTTTATCTCTTCAGAGAAAGGTCTATTCAAATCTTTTTGTCAATTTCTTAGATTTTTGTCTTCTTATTATCCTATAAGAGTTCACTATATAGTTTGGTTTCTAGTCCCTTATCAGATGTATGATTTACAAATACTTTCTTCCATTTTATCGGGTGCCCTTACAAGCATAAAATTTTTAAGTGCTTTGGTTCAGTTTATTCTTTCCTTGGTTGCTTGTATTTTAGGTGTTGTATCTAATGAATTATTACCCAATCCAACATCACAAAAAAATTGGTTGTTTTTTTTTCTAAGACTTTTATAGTTTTAGCTTTTACATTTGCATCTTATATCCATTTTGGATTAATTTTTTAATATGGTATGAGGTAAGGATCCAGCTTCATTCTTTCCTATGTGAACGTTCAATTGTTGTAGCACTGTTACGAAGACTGTTCTTTACCCCCACTGAATTATCGTAGCACCCTTTGAAAAAATTAATTGATCATTAATATTTGGTTCTCAATTCTGTTCCATTAATCTGTGTCTGTTCTTCTTCCATTACCATATTTTCTCAACTGCTTTAGTTTTGTGTAAGTTTTGAAATGAATGATTGTGTGATTGTGAGTGCTTCAACTTTTTCTTAGTTTATAAGATTGTTTTACCTGTTCTAGGTCCCTTATGAATTTTAGGATTAGCTTGTCTTTTTTTTTTTTCTTTCTTTTTTGTGATGCTACAGATTGCTATATCTCCAGCCCTATTTTATTCTTTATTTTGAAAGAGGGTCTCACTAAGTTGCAGAGGGTCTCACAAGTCGCTGAGACTGGCGGCAAACCTGCAATCCTCCTGCCTCGGACTCCCAAGTACTGGAATTACAAGCATATATCATCACGCCCTACTACCTTGTCAATTTCTGCACAAGGGGATTTGACATTTTGATAGGGATTGTGTTGAGTATATAGATCAATTGAGAGTAATGACCTTTCAACAATATCAAGGTTTCTAATCCATGAGTGCTATGTTCTTCCATTGATTTAGGTCTTCTTTAGTTGCTTTCAATGTTTTCTACTTGTTAGTATGCTTTTTATACTTCTCATACTTCTTTTCTTCAGCTTATTTCTAAAGAATTTATTCCTTTTTTTGGTGATGGTGGTACTGAAAATTGAAAGCAGGGGCATTCTACTTCTGAGCTACACCCCCACAGACCTTTATTTTGAAACAGAATCTCGCTGGGGTGCTGTCTCCCTGCATTGCTGAAGCTGTTCTCAAACCTGCCATCCTCCTGTCTCAGCTTCCCAAGTACTGGGGTTACAGGCCTGAGCCACCAGACCCAGCGATTTTATTCCTTTTGAAACTATTTCAGTGAGCTGGGTGTGGTGGCACATGCCTGTGATCCCAGTACTTGGGAGGCTGAGACCCAGAGGATCTGGGTTCTGGACCAGCCTCAGCTACTTAGTAAAGCCCTCCACAACGTAGTGAGACCCTGTTTCAAAATAAAGAATAAAATAGAGCTGGGGGGGTGTGTGGCTCGGAGGTATAATGCCTCTGAGTTCAATCCCCAGTACCGCAAAAAACAAAACAAAACAAAAAACTATTTCAGTGGGAATGGTTATGAGTGGCATCGGGGCCCCAGACCCATAGCTTACCTCAGTTCTTGTCTTCAAGGGGTTACATAAATGTTGTCTCCATAAGTGATGGCATTGTCTAAGACAATCCACTTTTCTGTAGGAGACAAAGTCTGCTCTAGGATTAATATGACATCCCTCCAAGTTAAGCAAAAAAAATTGGCCTAATTTTAAGAATTCATGTATGTATTTATCAGCATCATATGAGAACTTCCCCAAGTCCTCTTTTATTTTCCTAATGTCCATAAGGGAAAAGGGCACATGTACCTTTTGAGGACCAAACTCTGAAGCTGATTCCTATAGAGAAGGTGGAAGGAGCAGAGGCCTGAGGGAATGGAGTTTTACCAGGGGCAAAGAATGTCAGCACTGGGAATGCAAGGGTCATAGTAGACAAGTCAGGGTAATGAGGAGGAGGTTGGAGAGGACCTGAGGGTGGCATACCAGAGTCCCGATGTGGGGTAGGTCTGACTGCCCGGGGAAGTGTGAGATCTGCCTAACCTCAAAAAAGTTTGAATTATCAGAGAAAGCAAAGAATGGTTGCACATAGGGCACTTCAGACCACTTGCCTGGATGTTTAAAAGAGAGATCTAGTTATTGGAGAGTATTAGGGATTTATACCTCACTCTGGGGGCCAGGTTTCACCATTCTGTAATTTATTTGCAGGCCAGGCTGTTGTGCAGATGATGACGTGTTTCTGTGTGTGTGTGTGTGTGTGTCTGGGGATTGAACTCAGGAACGTTCTACCTCTGAGCTACATCCCCAGCCCATTTTTTATTCTTTATTTTGAAACAGAGTCTCCCTAAGTTGAGGAGGACCTCACTAAGGAGCTGAGGTTGTCTGGGAACCTGTGATCCTCCTGTCTCAGCCTCCCAACTACCAGGATTACAAGCATGTGCCACTACACCCAACTGACGCTTTTTTTTTTTTTTTTTTTTTTTTTTTTTTTTTTTTTTTTTTTTTTTTTTTTTTTTTTTTGCGGTACTGGGGATTGAACTCAGGGGCATTCTACCTCCGAGCTACACCCCCAGCCCTATTTTTTATTCTTTATTTTGAAACAGGGTCTCACTAAGTTGTGGAGTGCCTCACTAGGTATCTGAGGCTGGCCTCAAACCCAGATCCTCCTGTCTCAGTCTCCCAAATGGTGGGATTACAAGCGTCCGCCACCATGCCTGGCTTGAGGCATTTCTTTTTAAGGTCTGAAGGTTGAATGTTCCCCAAGTGTGGAGGATGTATTCTAGAGAGTGCAAGCCTTGGAAGTGGAGTTTCCTATCTAAAAGGAAAACAAATGAGATGTCCAAATCCAAATGGGACTCTTCACAGAGGAATTCCTCTGGAGTACTACATGGTAGAAGTAGATGGAAACTTTACCTACACTTTAGATGTGAAACCTTGCAGTAAATGCTATAAGCAAAAGATGGTGGGAAAGTTCTGATGATAGGTGAGATCTGATAATTGGCGTGCCCCGCAGTGATTTTAATGCTATTCATTGAAGAAGCAAGCTTGCATCTCACTCTTAGGAGTGAGAGCATGCATTTATCTACCAAGTTGGAGGAAGACTGGTCCGGGGGGGGGAGGAAATTTTATATATGGGACAAAATTGGTGATAATTAAGACAAATTACTTAGGTAATGGCTTTAATCTCCAAGTCTGCCAATTAACAGGAATCTCCAGATGGGTCTGATCATATTATGTCTACCTTTCAGTTTCCATGAAGTCATGCAAACCTCCCTTCTTCCTTTTTCAGACCAGGGTTTTTTGGTTTTTTTTTTTTTTTTCACTTCATCTTGAAGAAAACTTTTGCAACTTACTCAAGCCCTGTGCAACTTAAACTTTCCAATTGTTCCCTCATCTTTCTTTTCCCACTTAGAACAATCTTTAGGGCAAAACTTTAACAAATATTCTGCTTTCTTTTTAACATTCCTTACCAAAAATATCCTCGTTCTAACTCACTTTTTTCACATTTCTCTCATTCCTACATATTGGTTTCTTTTTCCCTTAATCCTTTAAATTTACATTTGAAGCAAGCCTACAAAATATCTCAATTTAGGCAAAATTAACTTTTCTCACTAAAAATATGTAAATTCTCATTTATTGCCCATCAAAGTATTGTATAAATTTTTGTATATAAAATTACACAGTGGCCAGAACCTGGTTCTCCAGCAACCTACACCCAAAGACAGCAAATCCCACATTGTTTTCCAACAAATCTGTACGTACTTTTAACAGAGCCATGTAAGTTATCATACACCTTAAGAAGCCAAGAGCATTTCAAAGCACTTACCTATTTCCATTTACCCTATCTATTTTTAAGTCATTTATAAATTACCCCTGAAAACTGAACAGCCCAATATTGCTGGCATCTTCAGCCACTTTTTTCTATCAAGAGAAACCCTAAAAGCAATGAACATTGTTTTTACAAAGACAGACATAATCTTGAGGGGCTAGCCACTTAAATATACATTGGCAACAGTGGGTACACCCATGGCCTCTAGGTGATACTGAGCAACTGGGCATGCCTGGGTCCAAGTGCTATAAACCAAAATGGCATTTGCACAGCACAATCCTTTCATCAAGATAGTGCCTGTTGGCTTCAACACATAGGCACAGGTAAAAACTTTCTCAACAAGACCCCAAAAGCACAAGCAACTCAAAGGAAGATCAATGCATTAAACTGAAGAGCTTCTGTGCAGCAAAGGAAACTATCAAGAACCTCAACAGAGAGCCCACAGAGTGGCAGAAAATTTTTGCCAAGTGCTCTTCTGATAGAGGACTAATATCTAGGATATACAGAGAACTCAAGAAACTCACAGCTAAGAAAACAACCCAATCAAAAAATGGGAAAAGGATCTAAATAGACACTTCACAAAAGAAGAAATACAAATGGCCAATAAATGTATGAGGAAATGTTCAACATCATTAGCAACCAGAGAGATGCAAATCAACACTACCTTGAAATTTCACCTAACTCCAATCAGAATGGCATCCATCAAGAACAAAACAACAACAAATGCTGGCAAGGGTGTTGAGAAGTGGGAACCCTAATACATTATTGGTGGGATTGCAAATTAGTGCAACTACTTTGGAAAACAATATGGAGGATCCTCAGACGAATGGGAATGATCCTACCATATGATCCAGCAATACCACTTCTGGGTATCTACCCAAAAGAACAGAAACCAAACTATCAGACCAACAGATGTGTATCTATGTTTATAGCTGCACAGTTTACAATTGCCAAACTATGGAAGCAGCCAAGATGTCCATCAACATGAATGGATTACAAAACTATGGGATATGTACACAATGGAATTTTACTCAGCCATAAAGAAGAACAAAATCATGTTATTTGCAGGGAAATGGATGGGACTGGAAAACATTATGTTAAGTGAGATTAGTCACAAAAAGTTAAAAATCGAATGCTTTCCCTAATATGTGGAAGCTAGGGAGAAAATGGGACATAAGAGGGACTCCAGATGAAGGAGAATCCTTAGGCGAACAAAGAATTTGACTTAATGGAAGGCTTCTGTAGGATTTTTCTATATAAAGCATCATATCATCTACATAGAGAGGTAGTTTGACTTTTTCTTTTCCAATCAGGATATTTTTTATTTTGATTTCTTTCCTAATTTTTCTGGCTATAACTTCAAGTGTAGTGTTCATTAGAAGTGGTAAGGATAGACATCCTTGCCTCTGTTCTTATGGGGGAAAGTTTTGACTCTTTACCATTGAGTATGTTAACTGTGGGTTTTTAGACACCTTTATCAAGTTGAATTTTTTTTTCCATTCCTGGTGTTTTTATCACCAGGATAGATTTTGCTAAATTGTTTTTCTGCTTATATTGAAGTGATAATGTGGGAGTTTGCCCTTTATTAATGGAGTATATTGCTTCGAAAAAGTTTGAAGGATTCATGTTAACTATTCTTTCAGTGTCTCTTAGAACTCATCACTGAATTCATTCAATCTTGGGCTTTGTAAGCATTGTCTTTATTACAAATTCAGTGTCTTTCTTGTCTTGACTTGGTTCCAATAGTTTGTGTAATTCAAGGAATTACCCATTCACCTAGGTTCTCTCAATTGTTGGCATACAATTGTTTATAGTATTCCTTTACAATCCGTGTGTGTGCATGTGTGTGTATGTATGAGAGAGAGAGAAGAGGAGGAGGGGGAGGCAGAGCAGACAGACACAGGATTGAGCCCAGGCGTGTTCTACCTTTGATCTATATCCCAAGTGCTATTTTATTTTTCGAAAAGGGTCTCACTAAATTTCTGAGGGCCTTGCTAAATTGCTGAGTCTGGCATTGAACCTGTGATCCTCCTGTCTCAACCTCCCAAGTACTGGGATTACAGGCATGTGTTGCCACCATGCCCAGCCCCTTTACAATCTTAATTATTTCTAAAATGTAAATAGTTGTATCCCCCTTCTTACATTCCTGATTTTAGTAATTTGAATTTTCTTTTTTTTTCTTGGTCAGTTTAAAGATTGGTTGATTTCTTATCTCCATGTCATTTAGTTCTACTCTAATATTTTCGTCTGCTTGCTGTGGGTTTAGTTTGCTCTTTTTCTAGTTTTTTAAGGTGAGAGATTGGGATGTCTAAGATTTTTTTATACAAATGCTTACAGTTATAAATTTTTCACCATACTCTGCTTTATCTGCATCTCTTAAGTTTTGGTTTGTTGTTTTGTTTTTATTTATCTGAAAATATATTCTAATTTTCCTCCTTTGAACTTTACCTTTTCTTTAGGAAAGTGCCAGCTTTCCATATTTGTGAATTTTCTGCATTTCCTAATGTTATTAATTTCTTTGTGTGTGTGTGTTTGTGTGTACACTGGGGAATGAACCCAGGGGCATTCTACCTCTGAGCTACACACACACAGACACACACACACACACCCTGCTTTTTTTTTTTTTTTTTTTTTTTTTGGCGGTACTAGGGATTGAACTCAGGGGCATTCTACCTCCGAGCTACACCCTCAGCCCTATTTTTTTTTTTTTTTTTGAAACAGGGTCTCCCTGAGTTGCAGAAGGCCTCACTAAGTAGCTGAGACTGGCCACAAACCGGTGATCCTCCTATCTCAACCTCCCAAGTGCTGAAATTACAAGCATGCACCAGCACGCCCGGCTTTATTTTTTTAATTTGAAACAGGATCTCGCTAAGTTGCTGAGGCTGGCCTCAAACCTGTGATGCTCCTGTCTCAGACTCCTTAGTACTGGAATTATAGGCACGCACCACCTCACCCAGCTGTGGTTTCTAATTTCATACCGTTGTAGTCAGAGAACAAATCTGTATGACTTCGGGCTTTTTAAATTTATGGAGACTTGTTTTATGTCCTACAGGCTATCCTGGATGTTCACTATGTTTTTGAGAAAAATGATATATTCTGCTAGTGTTAAGTAGAGTATTCTCTAGATACGTGTGAGTTCTAATTGGTTTAATGTTGTTCACATCTTCTCTTTCCTTGTAGATCTTCTGCCTGGTTGTTATAGTTACTATTTAAAGTACTGTAGTGTAGTCTCCAACTTGTATTGTTGAATTATCTGTTTCTCCCACTGCTTCTGTTTTTTGCTTTATGCTTTTGGGGCTTTCTTGTTGTGTGCATCTGTGTTTGTAACATGTTTTTGATTCCTTGACCCTGTTATCATTTTCTTTGTCTCTAGTAACAGTATTTATCTTAATGCCTACTTTGTCTAATGTTAATATAACTTCTTGGGTTCTTATTTGGTTACTGTCGGGATGGTATATCTCTCTTTCCTCTCTCCCAGTGCTAGGGATTGAACCCAGAATCTCACAAATTTGCCAAGCACATGCTCTACTACTGAGTTGTATCTCTAGACCTACATCCTTTTACTTTCAGCCCATGTTTCTTTGAATCTAAAGTGTCTCTTGTCCACAGCATAAAGTAAGATCATGTTTCTTATTCATTTTGTCAATCTCTACATTTTGATTGAGGTGATTAAATATTTAAAATTTAATGTATTTGCTGGGAAGTGATTAACTATGTCAGCCATTTGGTTATTTGTTGTCTGTGACCTATGCCTTTGTTATTTTATTCCTTCACTAGGGCCTATTTT
Source organism: Graphiurus murinus (assembly GCA_004027655.1). Taxonomy (NCBI): domain Eukaryota; kingdom Metazoa; phylum Chordata; class Mammalia; order Rodentia; family Gliridae; genus Graphiurus; species Graphiurus murinus. The sequence goes on along the minus strand of PVLC010019163.1, from coordinate 18,233 downwards.
TGTCAAATAGTACTTTCAGTTTACTATTTTAATTCCATTGTTTTATTTTTAATTTTTGCATTTTCATATTGGTTGCATTAGGGATTACATTTTGTTTTGCTTTGTTTTATTCTGGGTATTGAACCCAGAGGCATTCTATCTCTAAGCTATGTCTCCAGTCCTATTTTATTGTTGTTTTGAAACAGGGTCTCACTAGATTGATGAGTCTCACTACTTGCTGAGGCTCTTATCCTTCTGTCTCAGTCTCCCAAGTACTGGGATTACAGGCATGCCCCATGACACCCAACAAAGGATTATAATTCTTATATCCTAGTTAAAGCTGTTATTTAGCCGGGCATGGTGGCGCATGCTTGTAATCCCAGTACTTGGAAGGCTGAGACCGGAGGATCTAGGTTCGCAGCCAGCCTCAGCTACTTAGTGAGACACTCCACAACTTAGTGAGACCCTGTTTCAAAATAAAAAATAGGGCTTGGGGTGTAGCTTGGAGGTAGAATGCCCCTGGGTTCCATCTCCAGTACCACAAAAAAATAAAAATAAAGCTGTTATTTACAATAATACCAACGAAATTTTAACAGTACGGTATATAAAATCTTTACTTTTATATAGCCTCATCTTCTTCCTCCTTTTTGAGGTCAAAGTTATAAATTCCATCTTCATACATTATATATCCATCACTCAAATTTATAATTATTGTTGTAGGCACCTGTCCTTTTAAACAAAGAGGAAAAAAGAGTTAACATACTAAAAAAAAAAAAAATACCGTTTTAACCTTTGTAGTTACTTTCACCAAGTATTATTTTTATATAGATTTAGATTTCTCCAGTGTTTTCTTATTTTACTTGAAGGACTTCCCATTTAGTATTCTTATAGGACAAATCTGCTAGCAATACATTCTGGGGTTTTTTTTTTTTTTTTCTGCTTTTGTTTATCAGAGGATATACATCTTTGATAAGGAGTTGTGCACTTGATATAAGATTTGTAGTGGACTTTTTTTCCCTATTATGTCTTTAATATAACCTCACTATCTCTGGCCTCTGGTTTCTAATGAGAAGTCAACTGTTAATCTAATTGGAGATCCCAGTGATAAGTTATTTCTTTTGCTTTTTTCAAGAGTCCTTTGTCTTTTTCTTTTCACAGTTTGATTATGTGTTGAGGTATGGATTTCTTTGAGTTTATCCTAGTTAGACTTTGTTGAGCTTCCTTGATGTAGAGATTAGTGTTTTCCCTCAAATTTGGGAAGTTTTCAGACACTTTCTTCAAATAGTCTTCTGAACCTTTCTATCATTTCTCCCATTCTAGAATTATTATTAATGCTTATGTTGGTATACCTGATGGTGTCCATGGAACTTCAAGACTGCTTTTTGTCATTTTTTGTTTCCATTCTTCAGACAAAACATTATAAGCAACTTAGTATAAGCTTATTTACTCTTTCTTCAGTATTCTAAAATGTGCTATTGACAGCCAGACATGGTGGCGCACACATGTAATCCTAATATTTGGGAAGCTAAGAAAAGAGGATCACAGGTTCAAGGACAGTCTCAGCAAGTAGTGAGATTCTCATCAACCTAGCAAGACCCTGTTTCAAAATAAAAATAAAATAGGGTTGGGAGTGTATGTTGGAGGCAGAATGCCCTTGAGTTCAATCCCCATTACCAAAATAAATAAATACAAACAGAATGTGCTGTTGAGCCCCTTCTGGTGAATTTTTCATTTCAGTTATACTTTTAAACTCCAGAAATTCTATTTGTTTTTTGTTTTTGTTTTTGTTTTGTGTGTGTGTGTGTGTGTAATATCTATGTCTTTATTTGTACTTACTATTTAGTAAATCAGTATTTCCAAAGCATGATTTTCTTCAGTTTTCTGGACATATTTGAAAATAGCTTACTTAGTCTTAAGTCCAGTATTGTGGCTTCCTTGAGAACTGTTTCCATTAACTGCTTCCCCGCCCCCGTGTATGACACTAGTTTTTCTGCGTGCCTCATAATTTGTGTGTGGGGGGGACATTCTAAATAATAAAATGAGACAAGTTTGATAATCACATTCTCTTTCCCTCACATTTGTTATTTTAGCTATTGCTTAGTGAGTTTGCTAAAACAATTCTATAAAGTCTGTATTCTTTAGAGAGTCTATAAAGTCTATATTCTTTGAAGAGTTTGTATTCTCTGACTAGACACTGGTTTCTATAAATGCTTAGAGCAAATGAGTTTCCCACTGTTTGGTCTGTGTATGCTTTTGGGCATGCTTCAGTATACAGCCAAGCAGTTACCAACTTTCTTAGCTCTTTTAGACTTTATTTGTTAAGGTTAAGGTTCATGGTGGAATTGGTAGTACTTTGATTCTCAAAGGATATAAATTAAAAATGAAAGGAAACCAGTGTGGTGGCACACACTTGTAATCCCAATTCTTGGGAGGCTGAGACAGGAGGATCGCAGGTTCATGACCAGCTTCAGCTACTTAGTGAGGCCCTCCACAACTTAGACCCTGTTTCAAAATAAAGAATAAAAAATAGGGCTGGGGATGTAGCTCAGAGATAGATTGCCCCTGGGTTCAATCCCCAGGAATGAATGAATGAATGAATTCCTTTCTGACCTTTCATGTAGAGTATATAAGTTTTCAGTTCCTTTTTTTTGGAAAATCACTAAGAAGATAGTAAAGCATACAAATAAGCATTATTGAAGGAATTATTTTTTTTCCATGATCCAGTAAGTGAATGTGTACCATTTCCTCACCTAGTCATTATAAAGGTTGTGGGGTAGAACTTACTTCTTTCTTTATCGGTTTTCCTTTAAGCATTACTATAAAATAATTGCATCTTGTCAAGCAGCTATGATTCTATAAGCTTAGCTAGAATTGTTTGCTATGAAAGAGCCACTTAGTCTATTATACTTTGTATTGCAGCACAATCTAGTGTTTCCAGACAAGTCTGCAGAATACTAACATTCTGTCTGAGACTGCATTTATGATATTGGTACTTGCTCTAGCATTTTCAATAGCAGTTTTACCAAAGTGTAGAATTTATTCGAAGTACCTGAAGTTTTATTTTTCACTTAGGTTACTTACAACAAGAGAACCTCACTTCTACCTGCCAGACGTTTATTTTGGAAAGTTCAAATTTAAAAGAGTATGCAGAGCACTGTACAGATGAAGGTCTTATTCCAGCCTGCTTACTGGTGAGTTACTGTTCCTTAATGACAATATTTTATCATCAACCAATACAAGAGACAGTAAACACAGTCTTTCACTCATCAAAGCTAGGCATTGTGACATAAGATTAGTCCTAGCTACTTGGGAGACTGATGCCGGAGGATCACTTTAGCCTAGGAGTTCAAAGCTAGCCTGGTCAACGTAGTAAAACCCCATCTCAATTTCTTGAAAAATTAAAAATCAAGCCAGAACTGGACATGGTGTCACACACCTGTAATACCAGTACTTGGGGGACTGAGACAGGAGGATTATAAGTTCAAGGCCAGCCTTGGCAACTTCGTGAGGCCCATCACAACTTAGACCCTGTTTAAAAAGGGGGGAGGCGGGGCTGGGAATGTAGAACACCCCTGGGTTCAATCCCCAGCACCACACACACAAAAAAAATAATCAGTTCATCAGCCAGGTCAAAACTGACAGAATTCAATTGTTTATAGTCACCAAAGACCCAGAGAAGGCTTGTTGTTTTTATACATTTATGCCAAGCCTGTTAAGTGAATTACAACTTTGCCTTTTGAGCCTTTGAGAATCAGTTTCAAAATGATACCCTTGTTTCTAATTACTTTCACTGCTACTTGTCTCAATGCCTGTTTTTAAGGCTGCCCAGCCTATTTTAATCTATCAGCTTACTTCAGCCTACTACAGCACAGGTATTTTGGTATCTCGTTTTCACCTCTTTTGCAAATACCACTAGACCATCAACAGCACCATTTGTTTTATAATGGATATATTCTAGAACTGTTATTTAACATGGCATTTGTCATTTCATCTTACACATGGCTCCTTAGAAACATTTTAACTGTAACAAGTATGATATATATTGCAAACCTAAAAGGATCTACAAAACTATAGTATAGCAAGGTCATATAATACAAAATATGGGAAAATCCATTGTATTTCTGTATACCTGCAGTAAGCAATCCAGATTTGAACATTTGTTTAAATACCCATTCATAGATCTTTTCAGTTCATAAATGTGATGATTGGGTGTTCAGGCCTTGGTGTGCAATGTGACTCCCTCTACACCTTACTACAGTGCTGGCACATTACCCGTCTGATGTAATAGCCCACTTATAATAGCAGCAAACAAAATGACTAGATAACCTAACAAAATATGTTTGGTATCAGAATGCCCAAAGCTGCGTGAAAGAAATCCAATGTATAAATAAAAGGAGAATCATATTATATTCACAGACTTGAGAGTTTCAGTATTAAGAAATCAGTTCTTGCCAACTGAATATATAGATTTATATCAATCAAAATCCTTCCCACAAGCAGGTCTTTTTTTGGGGTGGGGGGGCTGGGAAGGTACTAGGGATTGAATCTTGAGCTATACCCTCAACCCTTCTTAATTTTTTACTTGAAACAGAGTTTGCTAAATTGCTGAGGGTCTTTCTAAATTGCTAAGGCTGGTCTTGAACCTGCTATCATCCTCTCTCAGTATCCCAAGTACTGGGATCACAGGACTGTGATTCAGCTACTACAAGCAATTTTGTATATAGCAACATGCTTAATTAAATTATTTGGAAAAGGAACTAAAATAGCACAAACAATTCTGGAAAAGAATAAATTGGAGGACTAACATTTCAAAAGCATCAAGGAAAAGAAAAACAAGGAACAGCCAAGACTCATAAGTCAGAGATGACTTAAGGAGACATGTTATCTAAATGCAACCTAACATTCTAGATTAAATCTTGGAACCCAAAAGGTACACCAGTGAAAAAGCTGGCAAAATCTGAATGAAGTTTGTAGTATTAGTAGCATTATATTAATGTTATTTCTTAGTGCATGGTTATATAAGATGTTAACATTACAGGATACTGAATGAAGGCTCTTTTTTGTGCGCGTGGGGGGGTGGGGACTGGGGATTGAACCCAGGGGCATTCTACCTCCAAGCTACACCCCCAGCCCTATTTTTTTATTCTTTATTTTGAAACAGGGTCTCACTAAGTTGCGGGGGGGCCTCACTAGGTAGCTGAGGCTGGCCGTGAACCCGGATCCTCCGGTCTCAGCCTCCCAAATGCTGGGATTACAAGTGTGCACCACCATGCCTGGCTTGAATGAAGACTCTTATGGGTATTCGCTAAACTATTTTTGGAATTCCGTATTGAATCTTTTGTTGTTGTTGTTGTTTTGTTTGTTTGTTTCAGTACTTAGAATGAATCCAAGGGACACCCTACCACTGAGCTCCATTCCCAGCCCTTTTTTATTTTGAGACAGGGTCTCACTAGGTTGCCAAGGCTGCCCTAGAATTTGTGATCCTCCTGCCTCAGCTTCCTGAGTAGTTAAGACTACAGGTATGAACTGCCATGCCTGGTTCTCTCTGAATCTTAAAAAATTATTTAAAAATAGAAATCTAAAGGACCTTATAGCCAGGCATGGTGGCTATAATGCCTGTAATACTAGTACTAAGGAGGCTGAAACAGGAGGATCACAAGCTCAAGGACAGCCTCAACAAGAAATGAGAATCTTATCAAGTTAGTGAGACCCTATTTCAAAAATAAAAAATAAAATAGGGCTGGGGGCATAACTCGGAGCTACAATACCCCTGCATTCAATCCCCAGTACCACAATAAAAAAAATAAAATAACCTGCTGGATGTGGTGGTGCAAGCTTGTAATCCTAGTACTTGGGAGGCTGAGACAGGAAGATCGAAGGTTCACGGCCAGCCTCAGCTACTTAGCAAGGCTTTCTGTAACTTATGAGACCCTGTTTCAAAATGATAAAAAGAAAAAAGGGCTGGGGGTGTAGCTCAGAGATAGAATGCCCCTGAGTTCAATCCCCAGTTCCACAAAAAATAAAATAAAAAATAAAAAACCTTATAATGTAGGTAAAGGTCCCTTTTTTTTTAAGATAAGGAAACTGAAGTTCAGAAAGATTAAATTATATGCACAAAGTTTCTTAGAAGTAAGTAGCACTAGAAGCCGGGCGTGGTGGCGCACGCTTGTAATCCCAGCATTCAGGAGGCTGAGACCAGAGAATCCGGGTTCGCAGCCAGCCTCAGCTACCTAGTGAGGCACTCTGCAGCTTAGTGAGACTTGGTTTCAAAATAAAGAATTAAAAAAGTAGAAAAAAAAAAGTAAGTAGCACTAGATTCTTTGCTATGAAAAAAAAAAAAAATTCTATTGTTACTTTCCATTACTAAGTGTTCTACCTGGTACAGAATAGTAGTGAAGAGAAAAAAAGCAAAGGAGTACTAAGTGGAGGGAAGAAGGATATTCCAAAAATAACTATTCATCCTTCTGACTGGTGAGGCCAAAAGGAAAGCATTGCTATCTGTTACCTTTTTGTCATCAGCTCTTCTGCAATACAGATCCTTTATTAACTTTTGAATGATGGAATATTTCATAGTGGGAAATTAATTGGTAGTTGTATATGATTTGGGTAATGTTGGATCTTTTTCTTTTCAGTCCTTATTTGGAAAAAACTTGACAACCATTTTGAATGAGTATGTAGCTATGAAAGCAAAAGGTAAGAACTTAAATTCAGGGAAATTTTTTTTTCCCTGTTAGGTTTATACAGAAAATTGATTTAACTAGAAATAAATTTTAAAAGATTAATGTCAGCCGAGTGTGGTGGCACACACTTGTAATCTCAGTGCTTGGGAAGCTGAGAAAGGAGGATCACAGGTTCACGACCAGCCTTAGCAACTTTGTGAGGCCCTCTGCTACTTAATGAGACCCTGTTTCAAAGTAAAATAGAGTTGGAGTGTAGCTCCAAGGTAGAATGCCCCTGGGTTCAATCCCCAGCACACACACACAAAAAAGATTGATGTCTCATAAAAACTTTGGGAAAACTTATTTCGGTTATGACAAGGTAAATTTTACTGGGAAATACCTCATTCGTTTGTATTTCTTCATGGATTACAAAAATCTGAATGTTAAATATAACCAAAAATTAATCTTTAAATAAACAACTTAAAGCTGTTAACTTTAGGTTTTCTATACTGATGAGCAGTCATTGCTATGTTATAAAGTTTCAAACTGATGTTTTAATTTTTTACTTCTATGTAATTTTAAAATTTTGACTTCTGTGTCTTGACACAGGAGCCAGTCAAAAGATCCTGTCTCACAGTTTTCAGAATATAAAATAATAATAATTGCTTAAATTTGATGGTTTAAGACCGGACATGATAGTGTATGCCTGTAATCCCAGCACTTGGGAGGCTAAGACAATAGGATTGCAAGTTTGAGGACAGTCTCAGCAACTTAGCAAGGTCCTCAACAACTTAATGAAATCCTGTTTTCAAATATAATAGGGGTTTAATCCCAGCATTCGGGAGGCTGAGACCGGAGGATCCGGGTTCGCGGCCAGCCTCAGCTACCTAGTGAGGCACTCCGCAACTTAGTGAGACTCGGTTTCAAAATAAAGAATAAAAAACAGGGCTGGGGGTATAGCTTGGAGGTAGAATGCCCCGGAGTTCAATCCCCAGTACCGCAAAAAAAAAAAAAAAAAATATATATATATATAATAGGGGTTAGAATGCCCCTGGTTCAACCCCCCAGTTTTGGAAGAAAAAAAAAATTAATGATGATTTGAATTTTCTAGTTCTTTAATGTTGATTATTTCCATAGCTTACAACATTAACAAAGTAATTAGCATTCAAGAATTAACATAAAGTGATGACATAAAAGAAACAGCTTAACATTTATTAAAAACTGTCATTGTGCAAGCATCGTAATAGATGTTTTCCTGTTTTAGCTCATTTAGTCTTAAAGTAATCTCCCAGAACTATTGTTTAGATGTATTCTTAAGTATAAGAAAATTAAAAATTACATTTCCACACTTGAAAGGAGTTCGTATAACCTTCATAATTATTTGTTATAAAGCAGATTATTTGAATTCTCTTTCAGATGTCATGATACCAAATAGAACAAAGAGAAAAGTATTTTGTCCTCTTTTTAATAGAAAGCAGATAAAGAATTACTGACCTAAGAAAAAAAAAGTGTCCATTTCCGCTTACATTGTATCTGATATCCAGTGGCTTGAACAAAACAAATCAGCTTCCTTATACCTTTATAGACTAGTTTATAAACAGGGTTATTTCTCTCTTCCCAACATAATATCAATAATTGATAGAGAAATTTTTTTCTGTGATTTTGTGTCTTTATTCAAATTGAGTGATGAATTTTCTACAACTGAATTTATTTCCTCTTATGATTTAGAAACATCAAATGATGTTCCAGCAATAATGTCATCTCTGTGGAAGAAGTTAGACCACACACTTTCTCAGATCAGGTACTAAGCTTATTAAAACATAAATAATGATTTTGAAATGAGAAATGTGTGCATGTGTGCCTTTACCAGCTTGAACCTAACAAAGATGTATGATTATAATGCACCAATAAAAAAATTTTTTAAATAAAATAAATAATGATTTTGTAATGCAAACACACTTTCAGTCTTAAAATTCCTAAGACCTACATAGTACAATTATATTATACTCATTTAATTTTGAAATTGAGCTGGGTGTGAGGGCGCACGCTTGTAATCCCAGCATTTGGGAGGCTGAGACCGGAGAATCCGGGCTCGCGGCCAGCCTCAGCTACTTGGTGAGCCCTGTTTCAAAATAAAGAATAAAAAATAGGGCTGGGGGTATAGCTCGGAGGTAGAATGCCCCCGAGTTCAATCCCCAATACCGAAAAAAAAAAAATTAATAAATAATAATTTTGAAATTGTTCTAAAGGCTACTGGTGGGTTTTTTTCCTTCGGTTGGAACAATTTAAAATAAATTGCAGACTTTTAATAAAATGTTTAAAAATAAAGAAATTGAGATATATAGAAGTTTAACGACATTCTCGAATTTTCCTTTACTTAGAAGGAGGTCAGGAACTAAATTATGACTCTCCTCATCAAAATCCATTGTGAATTTCCTTAGACAACTGCCTCTTAATTATATATTTTAAAAAATGAATCTTGAATTTATGCCCAGTTGATTCTTCCCTTGTTAAAGAAACAAACTTGAAGAATAATGCTACCTATAAAATCTTCTACTTCTAGAATTTTCTCATGGTACCAATACCTACATTCTACCTGGTTCACAGTCTTGAAATGCCAGTTGTGGTATTCTTGGGAGGATGCTGGCCCTACTGGTATCAATTTTATAACATCTCTTATTTGACCATAGAGTCTACTGAAAAATCATAGTCTCTTATCCTTTCTCCCCATCTAATCTCAGCAGAGTATTTAAAAGTAAATACCCCATCTAACTTCAGCAGGGGCCTCATTTTCATCCTCTGCTTAAACTGCTAAAATGGCTTCTAATGATGTAATCCTAACTCTGGACTACATCTTATTTAGTAGTCTTGTCTTTTTGTTTCCTTTTCCTGATTCATCTTTTCTGTTCTTGCAGATAGTCTTCAGAGACTCAATTTAATATCTATAAATACTCTGTAAACTAAGATAATTTATTAATAAATTATTATGTAAAAAGAAAAAATTCTTAGCCAAGTTTTCTCTAAAGCTGTTTTGTATATTATTAAAAGTGCTTTCAATTCAGTAAGTTCTGTGGCTCTTGTTGATGGAAACTTACTTGACACATTTCCTAGGACAAGGATATATTAGTCTGTGACTATTCACCAAATACATGAGTGGGTAGCACAATCATATTAAAAGAATTGGCTTGTACCATGAGTTTTCCTGTATCTTTTCTCATCCTTTAGAGGTTGGATAAAATAACTTCATAGTCATAAATTTGATAAAGCAAGATATCCTGTGACATAAACTTTTTGGATTCTAGAATGTGAAATCAGAATTTGTTTTTGGGAAAGCATGTCAATATTTATGAAATATATTTGAAAATGTTATACTTTGTATATAGCCTACTTAAGTACATAGAGTTCCTAAAATCATGTCAAATTGTACTGTTAATGTCAAAACATAGTAATGCATATTGATTTAGATAGAAACTTCATTATTAACATTGTGTCGTATGAGCTGGGTGTGGTGGTGCAGACCTGTAATCCCAGTACTTGGGAGGCTGAGACAGGAGGATCACAGGTTCAAGACCAGCCTCAGCAACTTAGTGCACCTCTCAGCAACCTCACAAGACCCTGTTTCAAAACAAAAAGTAACAAAGGGTGGGGTGTAGCTCAGAGGTAGAGTGCCTCTGGATTCAATCCCTAGTACTACCAAAAAATAATAATAATTGTGTTTTGTGGGTGTGTTTATATATTGTTACTCTCCTAAAGCAAATCAGAGTTGCTTACCCAAAAATAGTTTGTCTTTTTTGACAAACTGAGAAAAAATTTACCTTATGTAAATTAACAAAAAATTTAAGTTTTTATTGTAACTAAATGAGGTTATATCTCAGCAACAAAAATTTTTAATCAGTAACGACTTTGTTTTATTTGTTAGGAGCATGCAAAGTTCGCCGGGGTTTGCTGCCAGTCAGAGAGGTTGGTATTCAATTTTAAACAATGTTCAAAATTACTTCAAACACAGTATAATTACCTGATGTACATTTTACTGAACAGTACATGTGTGCTAGATATGAATTTTATTTTAGATGCCTATTTTCTAAGTACAGTTATATTAGGGAATATTTTCAGCCCAGTGTGGTGGCACACGCTTATAATCCCAGTACTTGGGAAGCTGAAACAGGAGGATCACAGGTTCATGGCCAGCCTCAGCTACTTAGTGAGACCCTATTTCAAAATAAAGAATAAAAAATAGGGCTAGAGGTATACCTTGAAGGTAGAATACCCCTGAGTTCAATTCCCAGTACCACACACAAAAAAAGGAAATACTTTCACTTATCATATGTATACAAATTATATATATATAGTGTGTGTATGCATATATAGAGATAGATGAACTCTTCCCTACATTTTCCCATTCGCCCTTATGTAATTGCAGCTTTTCATTCCCATTCTCTAATTTGTATGTTACCAGTATCAATTATTGCAAAAGAAATAGATTTATAAAGTTTGAATGTATTCATTTATTACAAAATTATCACATAGTTATTTTTATTGGTCATCTTTAAGTCTGTAGAGCTATATGTTATATAACATATAGGTCATGCATTGTATTGACTTGTTAATATTCCAGTACTACTGCAACATTGAGTTAATTTTTTAATGCTCATGTTTCAGCCCGAACAAGAAATGGAATTGCAGAAATCAAACGACAGAGAAGGCTTGCGTCTCAAACAGCTCCTGCCAGTTCAGAGTTGCTGGTTTTACCTTATATTTCAGGACAGTTTACTACTTCTCCTTTGACAACTACACAAACTGTTAGACCAAGTGGCCAAATATCAACTCCAATGAGGTCAAATTTTGTAGTGGTCAACAATTCACAGCCACAAGATACTGTAACTAGTAAGTTTAAGTTTCATTTTCTTAGATTTTGTTGTTAGTCAATTAGATGATCTGCTAATGTCTTTATACTCCTCATACAGAATTACGGCCAAAAAAGAGATGAGAGGAACTAAAAGTAGAATGGATTTTACGTTGACTTTGCTACAAATAAGCATATAAAATCTAGGAGTCATTTTAGTCTAGGGTTCTTCCTATTTCTAATCTAATTGAAATTCAACCCTGAATTCTCTTTTAACTCTTAATTTGGGGCTTTAATAGAAAAGACCCTGTCTGATTCTAAACAATGTACATTATATTTGACCACCTCCTTACCTTTGTTTATGCTGGAATAAGAAATACCTTTCCGTTTCTACTCCATCTATACATGTTGCAAATCCTATATAGTTGTGACTGAATCTTAGAGCTAGAAATAAATTTAGAGGTCATGTAATACATGTTGCTTGTTGTATGTTTGTTATATAGTGAAAACACATGATAGTAAAAATAAAAAGCTGGGCGTGGTGGCGCACGCTTGTAATCCCAGCATTCGGGAGGCTGAGACCAGAGGATCCGGGTTCGCGGCCAGCCTCAGCTACCTAGTGAGGCACTCCGCAACTTAGTGAGACTTGGTTTCAAAATAAAGAATAAAAAATAGGCCTGGGGGTGTAGCTCGGAGGTAGAATGTCCCTGAGTTCAATCCCCAGTACTGCAAAAAATAAATAAATAAATAAATAATAAAAAGCTAGTTAATAATGGAGTTAGGATTAAGATCCAGGGATATCCAGAGGTCATCCCCCTCAGTTCCCAGTTCAGTTGTCTTCTGTGCAACTAAAATTGACTGCCATCCATTAAGATCTTTCTCATTTCCACCTTTTCTCAAAATCATTTTTTGTACTCAGAACACTTTCTTTATACTGAACACTTTTTTCATTCTGCCTTACTACTTTTTTGTTAAGACTATAGTGTATTTTGTGTATTATGGTAAAGTCTTAAGGCATAAAGACTATATTAATCTTAATATCTTGTTCAATATCTTGCATATAGAAGTCACTCAATAAATGTTTACTGAATTTAATATAAAATAAAAATCAGTATGTAATGTTTCTTGTGCCATTACAAGTTTAGAAAACTTGTTTTCTTTTCTTGAAATATAGCTGGAGAGACTTTAAATATCATTCCTGGTGCTCAGGAAAGGAAAACTCATGCCAGTTTAATGTCTCCTGGTAGGCGCAAAAGGTAAATTTCTTTTTATAAAGGACATGTTCCCAGTAACCATTTAAAACAAAGGAAAAAGAATCATAGCACAATATTTACATTGTAAATAAAGTAGCAAAACTGGATTAAGTTCTTGGGATAGGTACTCTTCTATTCATTCTAGAGCACTTTTTCTTATTCCATATTTTAACTCCCCTGAAACTGAATTGAATCCTTCAATCAATGGTATATCCATGTTTCACTGGAAGTTTTATTCTATAGTTATAGGTAAAATAATGGTATATCTTTTTTTGTTTGTTTGTTTTTGCGGTACTGGGGATTGAACTCAGGGGCGTTCTACCTTCGAGCTATACCCCTAGCCCTATTTTTTATTCTTTATTTTGAAACCAGGTCTCACTAAGTTGTGGAGTGCCTTGCTAGGTAGCTGAAGCTGGCCGCAAACCCAGATCCTCAGCCTCCCAAATGCTGGGATTACAAGCATGCACCACCACGCCTGGCTCATGGTATATCTTATAATTTGATGTTCTCTTGGATTCTTGAAACTTTTTTTCTTTTTCTTTTTTTTTTTTTTAAATTTTTTTTATTTTTTTTTAGAGGTATCAGGGATTGAAGCCAGGGGCATTCTACCTCTGAGCTACACCCCTAGCCCTGTTTTTCATTCTTTATTTTGAAACAGGGTCTCAGTAAGTTGTGAAGGGCCTCACTAAGTAGCTCAGGCTGGCAGTGAACCTGCAGTCCTCCTGTCTCAGCCTTCCAAGTACTGGGATTACAAGTGTGTACCACCACACCTAGCTAAATTCATGTCTTCTGAGTCCAAGTCTGATAATTTTTTAAATGAATATAAAAAATGCCATGTTTTATGGTTCACTAGCATGCAGAGCTTTATATCAATTGGTAGAATTTTTCAGGTACAGAATAAAAGTTCTTTCTGTCCTGCTTACCTGTGTCTTTCAAATAAGAGAGAGAAGAATTTTAAAAATATTTTTCTTTCCAGTCACAGTGGTACACACCTGTAATCCCAATACTTGGGAGGCTGAGACAGGAGGATCAAGGGTCGCAGGTTTGAGGACAGCCTCAGCAAGTAGTGAAACTTTCATCAACCTAGCAAGACACCTGTCAAAATAAAACAGTAGGGCTGAGGTTATATCTCAGAGGTAGAATGCCTCTGAGTTCAATCTCCAGTACCACAAAAAAAAAAGTTTTCTCTATTTTCTCATCTGTCTATGGCTTTTCTTGTTATGAGTTTTTACTGTTAGTTATCGCTCATTTAAGGCTGACTTTATGGCAAGCTTTCCCATTTAACCACATTAAGTAATAAAACATCAATAAAAATAATCTAATGCAGAAACCTTGGCTTTTTTATAACATCTACAAATATTATTTTATTCTATTCTTCCTTAAGCCCAATAATGCAGTTGGTCTTACTCCATTTTAAAGTGGGTAAGAGGGTCAGAGTTTACATGTTTGAAACAATAGAACCAATAAGTGGTGAAGCTAAACCTCAAATTCATGTCTTCTGAGTCCAAGTCTGATAATGCTTTTTCTACTCTACCGCTTGTTCTTCCTACACAGAAAAAATATCTCTTCTACAATAATGATCTTAGGATTTATGTCTGTATATGTAGTTATCAATGAATTTGTAAAACATAGTAGTTAAAAGACAAGCTTTTAAAATGTATTTCAGTGACTCTCAAAAGAAAAGTATCACTTTGTCTGGACCTCATTCAACAATACGGAATTTCCAGGATCCAAATGCATTTGCAGTTGAAAAAGTAAGTGACCGTCCCAAAGTATGTAAGTAAAAATATTCTTGAGTTTAAAAATTCTTATATATATGCAAAGGTGTGAGTATATACATGTGTGTGTGAGAAAAGGTTCATGGATATACATGCATATATAAATATGTATATATATATAAAATATATGTAGACAGAGTATGTATATATAAGTACAGTATTTCTAAAAGACTGCAGTGGAATTGTGTTGGAAAAGACAATAGGGATGTGTAACTATAGGTGACAGTAAGTTCAGAATAGATAGCATGGGCAAATACAACAAATAAGAAACATTGGTAAATTATAAATTCTTTTTGTTGGATCATGCAGTATAATAGGACATTTTACTGGGGTCAGATGCTTAAAAACCTTGTATGATAAGGTATGGAAATGTATTCTATAAGCAGTAAATAGTTAATGAAAGACCAGTAAAAGCACTAATACATTGTAAAATGCTATTCTGGAATGTTGTTATGAGAGTAACCACCATAGCATCTGAGTGCCCACTTACATGTATTAAAAAGACCTAGCTTCCATTGATTGATTTTCTTGGTTTTTGAGACTAAATCTCACCATGTTGCCTATATTGTTTTTAAGTCCTGGGATTGAGTGATCTTTCTCCTTGGTCTCCCTAGTGGCTGGCACTATAGTATGCAGTGCCTGCCCCAGCTCCAGTGACTGGTTTTGTAAAATACTTAAGATAGCCAGACATGGTGGCACATGCCTATAATTCTAGTATTGGAAAGCTAAGACAGCAGGATCCCAGCTTCACGGCCAGCCTCGGCAAATTAGCAAGGCCCTCCACAACTTAGTGAGACACTATTTCAAAGTAAAACATTAAAATAGGGCTGGGGGTGTATTTCAAAGGTACAGTGCCCCTGAGTTCAATCCCTAGCACCACAAAGAAAAATAAAATACATAAGATAATCTGGTGTGGTGCATACCTGTAATTCCAGCAGTTTGGGAGACTGAGACAGGATTGGAGGTTCCAGGCCAGCCTTGGCCGTTCAGCAAGACACTATCCCAGAAAAGCCATTTCTATCTTAACATTTAACAAATGCATATTCTATGTTCTATATTTTTACAGTATCCTATATATACAGTTCTGTGTTTTACAGTTTTCTGCACAAATGCATCAGGTACTTAACATAATCAGGGCACTTTGTTAGATACTATGAGGGATTATAAGAGACGAAGATAGGAGGATCACGGGTTTTCTGCCACTTCCTAGTAAGTTAGTGAGACCATTTCAAAATAAAAAGGGGTCAGGGATATACTGAGTGGAGAATGCCTTTGAGTAACACAAAAGAATGGCATAATACTGCAAAAGAAAAGATAATAAAATTAAAATAATTTAATTATTTAAATTAATTATGATTTAAACAGTAAACTTAAATAATTAAAAATATTACACAGATGAGGGTATAGCTCAGTGATCTCTAGTACTGCAAAAAAATAAATTAATGAATAGGTAAATAAAATAAATAAGACAGTACTCCTTATTATCCTTTTACTAACATTGACTTTCTTTTCCAGCAAATGGTTATTGAAAATGCACGGGAAAAAATATTAAGCAACAAATCTCTTCAAGAAAAGCTAGCAGAAAACATTAATAAATTTTTGGTTAGGTAAGCTATGTATTTAAAATCCCTACATGTAGCTGGGTGTGGGAATCCAGTACTTCGGAGGCTGACATAGGAAGATTCCAGGTTTGAAGCCAGCCTCAGCAATTTAGCGAGACTGTGTTTCAAAGTAAAAAAATAAAATAGGGCTGGGGGTGTAACTCAGAGGTAGAATGTCCCTTGGTTCAATCCCCAGTACCACAAAGAATAAAAAATCCGTACTTGTCTTTGCCTAATTGCTTAACTATGCTGTGTTAGTCAGTTTTTCATCATGGTGACAAAATACCTGAGGAAAACAATTTAAAGGAGAAAAGATTTGTTTTGGCTCACAGTTTCAGGGGTTTCAGTCCATGGTTGACTGGCTATTCATTGTTTTAGATTCTGACAGAAGTGTGTGGCAGAGCAAAGCTACTTACCTCATGGTGGCTAGGATGTGGAAAGGAAGGGGCTGGGGATACAGTCCCCAAGGATGGCTCCCTACAACTGGGTTCTGCTCCCTAGTTTTCATCCCCTCCCAATAGTCTTTCAGCTATGAATCCCACAGTGGTTTGTCCATTGATGAGGTGAGAGCCCTCATGACCCAATTACTTCCCAAGATCCCACCTTTGAACATTGCTGCATAGAGACCAAGCCTTTGGGAGACATCCTAGATCCAAACCATAACAGTATGCTAAAAAATTCCCTTTGTGTGTTACAGTGACAGCAATATTGCTCAAGTACCTAAGCAAACTGATAACAATCCTACTGAGCCAGAGACTTCAATTGATGAATTCCTGGGACTTCCGGTATGGATAAGTGTGTGGTGTGGTGTGTGTGGATGAGCATGCGTGGCACACACGTGCAGTACGTATACTCATAGTTAAAACTGATTGTATCTTGGTTTCATTTCAAAACCAGTGCCAAAAGATTACATGTACATAATCTCATTTAAAATTAACATCTACATTGTGGTGCACGCTTGTAATCACAGTACTTGGGAGGCTGAGACAGGAGAATTGCAGGTTCTCGGCCAACCTCAGCTACTTCATGAGGCCATCCACAACTTAGTGAAACCCTGTTTCAAAATAAGGAATAAAAATGGGGATGGGAGTGTAGCTCAGAGGTAGAAAGCCCCTGGGTTCAATCCCCAGTACCACAAAAATAAAATTAACATACAGCTTTTCTAAATTACCCAAGTATAATCTATTTCTGAAAACAATTGTATAGTGCCTTTTCCAAGAGTAAATTTATATTTGATTACTTAAATGGTAAAAATAATAAGATATTTCTAATTCATCTAATGGCTAAACAACTCTACCAGATATCATTGAAGCATTCACACACACAAAGACACAAATAGTCTTGGATTTGTGCATAATACTTAAAAGTTCACTGGTAGGTATCTTTGTGTATAGTAAGTGTTAATTATGTTTACAATACAGTGTATATTGCATTTTTTTTCTACACTGCCACAAATTGTGCAATAACTTAAAGAAACAACAATGTAATGAGCGTAATAAATCCAAGTAATATTTAACAAAATAAAATGAACAAAACACCTTTAAAAAACAAAGTTACTAACTGAATGGAATAGTTGTCTGTGTGGAACTTACTGCTAATGTAAGAAATAGGGTGTAGTCATTGTTGCTATTCAGCAATGGTGGAACCAAAAACAAAAAAAGAGTAAGTTGGTAAAAGGGATTTAAGAATATGTGTATTAAGATTCGTCGAAGCTGGGCGTGGTGGCACATGCTTGTAATCCTAGTACTTGGGAGGCTGAGACTGGAGGATCCGGGTTTGCGGCTATCCTCAGCTACTTAGTGGGGCCCTCCGCAACTTAGTGACACCCTGTTTCAAAATAAAGAATAAAAAATAGGGCTCGGGGTGTAACTCTGAGGTAGAATGCCCCTGGGTTCAATCCCCAGTACTGAAAAAAAAAAAAAAAATTGTCAATGTATAAATATGCTATTTGGAAAGGCAGTTGAGGTTGTGACTATAACACATTCTTTACTTGGAATATTGGACAGTGTCACCATTTTTATTGTCATTCCTGTGTAAGTTCACAATAACACATTTTCTTTCAGTTGATGAAGTCTTAGTAAAACCATTGTTTTTTTTTTTTTTTTTTTTTTTTTCCCTTT
>PVLC010019162.1:0-31050 GCA_004027655.1 Graphiurus murinus | reverse complement strand
GGTGACTTCCCCGAGGCTGTATCTCATGGGGGAGACAGGACCTGGGTGCAGGGGTAGGGAGCCGGCCCAGGAAGTGCAGGCACTGAGGTCTATAGGGGAGGTGGGAATGGAGGGAGGAGGGCAGAGGATTTAGGACACCACTCACCACCAGGATTTGGTGAGAGGCACAAAGGAAGTTCCAGAAACGCCCAGCAGTGTGGCCAGTGGTGCTGGGTCCTGGATCAGCTTTAAGGTAGGGGAAAGATGCTGTCCCAGCAGCTGCGCCTCCTCACCCTGCTCCTGCCCTTTGCAGAATCACCACTATCCCAAAAGATCACCACCTGTGTGCACAGGCCCCGGTTTTACATGTGCCAGCGCTTTTGTGAATCTCACCAAGACTGCCAAGCAAATAACATCTGCTGCCGAGCCTTCTGTGGGAACATCTGCATGAGCCTCCTATGAATGGGAGGGTGAGCTGTGCTTTGGGTTCCTGCCAAACGTCCAGGGACCAGAAATCACCAGCTCAAGAAGGTCAAGGGGAACGCCGGCCTCCACCCTCCGTCCTGCAAATAAAGCAGAACAAATGTGCAGACGCCTGGCCTCTTCCTCCTACGGGTTGTGCTCACCCAGAACCCGCTGTGTCCCCTGTGCCCTGCTCCTCCCTGGCCCGTCTCCACTCTCTCCGGGTCCTGACTCTCCGCTCTCTGCCTCCGGCCCACGCACCCCTGAGGCTTCGGGGAGGCTCAGCTCCCTGAACCAGTTCTCCCAGGGGGAAACCGCTCATGCGCGGCATCTCCAAGGCTAAGGACAAGGTTCCTCGTCCTGGAGCCGGAGGATCTGGTGGAGCACTGCACAGGAGGAGGCAGAACCTGGAGCGCGGGGTCCGGGGACCAGGACTGCGTTCCTCTGCTGAGCTCGGCCCTCTGTACCTCGTCCCCACAGTCTCCTTCTAAAGCCAGATCACTGTGTCTGCACGGAGGAGAATTAATCCACCCAGTCAGGGACAGGGCCAAGGCCCCGAGACATGTGTGAGATGACAGGGAGGGGGTGCCCATCCCTCGCTCTGTGTTCACTTCCTGCCATGGCCTGAGGCTGTGCGCATGCGCGGGAGCGCTACAGGAACCCAGGCCTCCTCCTATGCACTCCCGACTCTATGGCCACCTATAGTGGGGCCTGACTGGGGGCTGGGATTGAGACTCCAGAGTGCTCTGTCAGCGGAATGCTCTCTACGGTTCCCAAGCCCTGTTCCTCGTGGCTCCTTTCTCTTTTCTCTTGATGCAGAGGAGTGTCCAGGGGTGGGGGACTGTGGCTCCTGCTGACGTTGCTCGGTACTGGCCGGCACAGGGTGGCTGTGGGCCTCGCCTGGTCACCCGAGGCAGATTCCCTCCGACTCTGAGCGGTCGGCTCCTCTGAAAGGATGCTGGGCCTGAGCCAGAGGACGCTCACACCGGGAGCCAGGAAGCAGAAAGCACAGGCCAGGGCCCCATCCTCAGGGGCACCCCTCCTCTGTGAGCAAAGTACCTCTCGCTGGGCCTCACCCTAAACATACATTGTACTTTGCAGCAGCACCCCCGGGGAGCACGCCTTTAGCCCAGGGCCTTTGGGGGGACACGCATCCAAGGCAAAGGGGGCAGAGGGCCTGGGCAGTGGGTCCTGGCTCCTGGGCTCTTGGAGCAGATTTAAGCAGAGGAAGAGGCTGTCCAGTAGCTGCCTCCTGCTCCTTTTCAGAAACACAGTTCTCCCCAGGACACCAGCTCTGTGTGAAGAGCCCCCCTGAACCTGACCAAGACCCTGAAGCAATCAGCATGAGCTGCTCAGCCTTCTGCGGGACTTTGCAGGAGGCTCCTGCGAGGGGGAAGGGGGCTGTGCTCCCTGGTGCCCCCCCTACAGACAGCACGCCCTCCGTGGCCAAAGGACCCCTCACGAGCCTCACCCCTAAACGTCCACAGCACTTCCAGCAGCACCCCTGGGAGCAAGCCTTTAGCACAGGGACCTTTAGGGGACACTCCTGCAAACCAGCGGCCATGGGGCCCGGCAGCCACTGTGAAGAGTTCAGTGGGCAGCCCGCGCAGGAGGCCCAGAGGCAGGTGTGCAGGGCTGCGCTCTGTCCTCAGCCACTCATGAAAGAAAGGAGGACGAAGCCTCCTCCCTCAGCCCCGAGCCTCTGGTGCTCCTCACAAGCCTGGCAGACTCTGGTGTTTCAGGTTCACCCCGCTGGTGCCAAGGCTGCCCATGGGCAGGGGGCCTCGGGAAGAGACCACCATCAACCGGCAGCGCCGACTCTCAGAGCAGGCGGGCAGTCAGGATGTCTCCCCGAGAGATCTCATCTGCTGGTCCCAGGTAGCTCCCCCACAAGCATCTTCCCCGTCTGTGCCCCCAATACTCCAAGCAGAGACGAAGAGAAGGGAAGCTTCCTGCCAGGGCCATTTGGGGAATAACCTGCCAAACCCAAGGCCGGAGCCCTCCACCTCCTGCTCACATCATGGATGCCAGGCAGGCCCATGGTATGAATTTCACTGGAAGTTGCTCTGCTGCCCTGTGACACCGCGGCCCTTCCCTGACTGGTGTTCCAGGGAGCCCCCGCACACCCCTCTCTTCCCCTGGAACTCGGAGGCCCTACCAGAACGTGGTTGCTGGAAGGAGCGCCAGCCTGCTCACGACTTCATGCCTGTCTTTATGCCACCCTCTGTGTGTCTCAAACTAAGTAGAGTCCAGAGCAGAGCCATAGGCCCTGGAAGAGCCTGACTCTCATGCAGGCAGGGGAGGAGGCAAATGCAGATCTGCCCAGGTCTGGTCTCCTCAAATGTCAAGTCCTAACCTCAGATGACACAGACGGGGCCTGGGCCTGCTGAGGAGGCCGCTGTTTTGCATCATTTGTCATTTGTTCCCTTCCCGTGCTCCAGATGTGCTCCTTTCTCTAGATGAATGCAGCTGGGAAGATTCTAGAAGCATTCTCCTCTCAAATACCATGGTGCTGCAGCTTCTGCCTCCTTTGTGTACCCTGACTGCACCCGATACTCCCAGGTGGGTACGCACAGTGCCATCACCAGCAAGGCGCGTCCTACTCCTCCGTCTGGTAGCGGTCTGCATCCTTCCCAACCAGCAGGTCAAATTGTTGCGTATGGCATTAGCTGTACACTCTTCCTTTTGACCTTTTATTGTATTGTGCCTGCCTGCCTTCCTCCCTCCCTTCCTTCTTTCTTTTTGTTTTCTTTCGGTATTTGGAATTGAATCAGGTGTTCTACCCTCTGAGCTATACCCCCAGCCAAATTTTTTAAAAAATTTTGATACAGGGTCTCTCTAGGTTGCTGAGGATCTTGCTAAGTTGCTGACTCTGATCTGCAACTTGTGATCCTTCTGTCTCAGCCTCCTAATTACTGGCAAGTGCCACCATGCCTCTGTATTTTCTTTCTTTCTCTTCCTCCCTCCCTCCCTTTTTTCCTTTCTTCCTTCCCTCCCTCTCTTTCCTTCCTCCCTCCCCCCCTCTCTCTTTCTCTCTCTTTCTTTCGAGACACAGGGGCATTCTACCTCCAAGCTACATTTATTCTTTATTTTGAAACAGGATCTCACTAAGTTGCAGAAGGCCTCACTAAGTAGCTGAGGCTGGCTGTAAACCTGTGATCGTCCTGTCTCACCCTCCCAACTACTGGGATTACAAGCGTGCACCACTGCTCCTGTCGTCTATGCTCTTTCTATACCTAACTTGCTGAGAGTTTCATCAGGAATCATGTGGAGTTTTGTCACAGCCTTTTTCTGCTTCTGTAAGATGATTATACGGTTCTTGGTCCTCATTACGTTGACGTGCTCTATCACGTTGATAGATCTCCCCATGGCCAACTATCCTCGCATCTCTGGAAGAAATCCCAATTGATAGCGATGCTGACTTGGTTCATGCTATGGCTTGGGTCTGGAACGTTCCCCGAGGCTCATGTACCTGAAGGTTTGGTCTCCAATGCAGCGAGACCAGAGGTGAGGGGTTTAGAAAATGATCAGATCAGGAGAGCTCTGCCCTCGTCAGCAGATTGACCCACGTGATAGATTAATAATTTGAATGGACTTTGGGAGGTGGGACCTGGTTGGAGGAAGCAGGACCCTGGAGGCACCCGGAAGGCATCCCCCCCCCCAGAGGAAGACCTTCACTATTAGCCCAGCTATGATTCTAGGGTCTTTCAGACATTTCCTTTGGATGTGTCTTACCTGGGTTTGTGCTTATAAACACCTCATTAGAAGGACTTGCAACTTTTCTCAGGAGTTCATAATCTCTTGCTCCCCCTGGTACCTGTCCACTATACCACAGATCCCCTGTGTCTACTTTGCCACCACACCAGCCTTCACTTAAATGCAAAGTAATTGCTAATACAGGACTTATGCTGTTTGTTATTCGTTTTCTATTTATCTTATATCTACTTTGTTCTTCAATTCCTCCATGAATAGTTTTTTGTGCATACTTCATTTTTTTCTAGCATATAATTTTGATTCCATTTTAGTTTACTTTTCTACATATTAAAAGTTATTTTCTTTGGAACTGGATACCCCAACCTGGTGACCCTACATGGTTATTGCATATTTTTGAGGGTGAAATCATCCCCTAGATCTATAGATCAATTTGACACCACCTTCTTCCCTGCGTCATAGAAATGGATGATTGATTGACGGCACAGAAGGAACAACTGGTTTACTCCTTGAGGACACCTGAAGCCCACAGAGCTGTGGGGACAGAGAGGGAGCCATAAGATCTAGGAAGAAACTGGCCGTCCATCAGAACATGTTGTTCTCCTCTTCCACATAGCTCCTGGCAAGAGGGTGTGCAGTTCTTACAGTACGCTTTGCTTCCTCCAGGTCCAGCTGGCTCCTGCGTGGATTCCTCCCCGGGGCACGAGGCAGGGCTACTGGCCGGCGTTGTCCTGGCCAGGCTCATGGGGCTGTGAGTCTTCACCCCTCCTCTGCCTGTGAGCGTGGGCTGGCTCTCCCAGAGCTGTTTGCTGCGCATGCCGGCTTTCTCCATGGCCTTGCCACTTCTCTGATCTGCTGGGGACAGTGCAGTGACTTCTTGTGCCTTCTGCACCCTCCGGTGCCAAGAGTTATACAAAAAAAAAATGTTTAACATCATTAGCAATCAGGGAAATGCAAATGAAAACTACACTGAGATTCCATCTAACCCCAGTTAGAATGGCAGTCATCAAGAATACAAACAATAAATACGGGTGAGGATGTGGTGAAAAGGGAACTCTTATACACTTTTGGTGGGATTAAATTAGTACAGCCCCCAGGGAGATCAGTGTGGAGATTCCTGAAAAAACTGGAAATGGAACCATCTTGCTACCCAGCCCTGCCACTCTTGGGGATCTTCCAAAGGCATTGAAACCAGATTACTATAGGGACACATATATTTCCATGTTTATAGCTGCTCAATTCACAATAGCTAAACTATGGAACCAGCCTAGGTGTCTATCAACAGATGAATGGAATATGAAATTATGATATATATACACACAGTGGAATTCTACTCAGGCATAAAAAATAACACAAATATGTCATTTGCAGGAAAATGGATGGGACTTGAGAATATTATGCTTAGTGAGGTTAGCCAGTCGTGGAAAGTGAAAGACTATATTTTTTCACTCATACATGGAAGCTAGAGAGAAACTGGGAATTAAAGATCTCAGATAAATGAGGAGAGACTAGTGTGTAGAGACTAGAGGAGTAGGGGAGGGGAGCCAGAGAGCGGAGGAGAAAGGGAAATCTGATGATGGCAACTATTCAGATAACCCTGTGTTCATTCATACACAAAATTACTTGTGTTGATGTAAAAACTGCTATGGGAAGGGAGAGGAGCTGGGTGGGAACCGACGGCAAACACACAACAAATGCTGCGTGCATGTATGTGCTTATTACTTTGAACCTCAGAAAAAAAAATAAATTAATTAAAAAAAGTTTATCTTCACAGGCATGCCTTGGGCAGTATTATTTATCGTAGCCCTCAAGTAGAAACAACCCAGAAGTCTCTCAAGCGATAAATGGATTAAAAAATGCGGTATGCCCATAAAACTGAACAGTAAGTCATAAAAAGGAATGAAGTACTGTTAGGTAAGTACAACCTGAGTGGACCTTGGAAACACGGTGCTAAGGCAAGGATACCAGAAACAAAAAGACGTATTGTGATTGCAGGAAGTATCCAGAATAAGGAAGTTCATAGAGATAGAAAGTAGATTAGTGGTTGTGAGGGGTAGGGTGGGGAGAGGGTGTGATTGCTAATAGGTACAGAATTTCTCCCTCCCTCCCTTCTTCCTTTCTTTCCTTTCTTCCTCCTTTCTTCTTTCTTTCCCCCTGTGGTACTGGGAATCAAACCCAGAGGTGCTCTACCAGTGAGCTACATTGCCAGCCTTTTTGTTCCTTTCAGAGTCTCTTTAAAGGGTGATAAAGATATTCTGGAATAGGTAGTGGTGGTGACTGTATAATCCTGAGGATATATTTAAAACCACTGAATTGTACACCTGAAAATGGTGCATTTCATGGTATACAAATTGTAGCAACTAAAAAGGAAAGAAAGAGGAATTACTGGAGGAGGCCCTGGCTCTTTGACTTGAGATGGCAGATAAGACTGATGCAGCAGTGAAATCCCACGTTTTCTCTGCCTCTGAAGAGGAAAGGGAACAGAAATGGCCATAAACGGTTGAGTAATATGAAAATGAGACCAACACCTAGAACTGGGATGTGTGGGTTCAGCCACTAACACTGGACCCAAGAAGTGGAAATAAAAGGCCTTAGTAATGTGGGGAAGATGATATTCATAATACATTTAAATAATATAAATGTGAAATAAACTAAAGTATGACTGTAATTATCTATCCAGATTCATATGTATAAGACATCAAAAACTCTACCACTGGGATTCAAGGAGTGAAGCAGGCAGCAAGCATGATTCATGCTGAGAGCCGCTGTCGCAGAACACAGCACAGTTCAGGAGTCATCCATTGCCCGTGTCCTTTTATAGCCTGGACATAATCAATCTGAGAGGTAAGCAGGGAGAAGGGCACCAGTAGAAAGCTGTGCGAATCTGGATAAAACCTCTCAAGCTGGTGCCATCCAGCCGAAAATGGCAGAAATCCAGACACAGTCCAGGAAAGCAACATGGACAGCAAAGCCTGCCTCACGTTATTTGAAATCCCAGGGCCTGAGTTCTGTTGTCCAAGTGAGACTGCCAGGCAGAGAAAACCAACCTGACAGGAACGAGAGGAGACAGGATGGCAGGAGTCTATTCTAGAAGCTCACAGTTCCCCCTGGGAAGCAGGAATCCTGTCTCTAATGATAGAGTACACAGCACTACTAGGGGAGGTACTGATTCCACTCGACTGAGTGATGTGGAGGCCAGGGTCTTGGGTCATGGATGGGCAGTTTGCTTGTGAATGAGTACTCAGGTCACAGACTGCCAGGTGTTTACCAAATCTCATTTTAAAAACATTTCTAATGGGATGATATAATAGAAATTTTAGCAAAGACCCGAAGACAAAGGTATAGATCAATCCCACAGTCAGTTAGGAGACAGTTTCTTCAGCAGGACTTGAGAAAGATGGCGACCAGCCGCCGCTTAGGGCACTCCTAAGACTCACATGGGCGATGTGGAGTTGGAGGGTTTATAACGAGGGTTTTGAAGGAGACTTCAGTGCTAAAAAGCTTTGTTCAGAGAAGTGGAGGTGTTTTCTCCTAACTCCTGGGGAGAGAAAAGGCCTGAGTGAATCCTCCCCTGAGCTCTCTGTGTGTCCCCAGAAGCTGTGGGGACACAGTGGACTGGAGACTCTCAAGTGTGGGGACCTGGCCGATGTGGCCGCGGGAGCACTTTGGATGCTGCACCATCACGTCCCACAAGTCACGCCAGCAATCCAGCTATAAGCGTGACGATCGCTCCTCACATCACTAAGTGTCCAGATTGTAATCGGCCAGGTGACATTTTCCGTCTCCCATGAGCCCCTGAAGTCTCCCAGGAAGATCCAGGGCTGGGAGCACGAGGCCAGCTTACCCTGCCATCTGCTGTGTGACCCCGGCCCCTCCTCTGTGGCCCTTCCGCCCTCTCCTCCCTCCCACACTGCCAGTGTGGGGCGCAGGGACAGAAGCACAAGAGGGAGGCGGGAGTGGCAGCGGTGTGAGGGAAGTGGACGGCGTCCTGCAACTGCGGCTTCTGAGGGAGGGGAGGCCACGCGTCCCAACACTTGATGCCGCTGTGTCTCATTGCACGGGCCCGCGTGCTTTGATCGTGAAATTGAGACGGTATTTTGTGATTGAAGAGTCACATAAAAATAGTGGGGACCTATCTAAGCCTTCCCATAAAAATAGGAAATAATTAACCATTCTGAAGAAAGTACACAGAGGAGGAGGGAAAAATAATGGTCAACCAGTCAAGCCTACAATCTAATTATAGATGTTATGATTGTTCCTTGTATGATCAAGACTAGAATATCTCCAGTTTCTTCTTTTGGTATTACTGAGGATTGAACTCCCAGCCCTGTTTTATTTTATTCTGAAGTAGGGTCTTGCTAAATTGCTGAGGCTGTTCTCAAACCTGCAATCCTCCTGTCTCAGCCTTCCAAGTACTGGAATAACAGGCATGTGCCACCACACCCAGGGTCCACTTTCTTCTTGATATAAAAATGTCCTGACCAACCTCCTTGCAGCTAAGCCTTTGGCACAGTTAATATTATCATTAGAGCGTGAGTTAATGAAGAAGGTTTCCGGGGCTTCCTCGGGCTTTGCATAATCGCACCCCCTTTTTCTCCATAAAGGTTGGGCTACATCCCCACCAACTCTACATCAGAGGCAGGGTCCCCACCGCCTGTGCTACCCTGGGCAATACAAAGGTGATTCCTGTTTGCTGCTCAGTGTTTTGCAGAGGAAAGAACCCCAACGAGGGAGGCTTGAACTGGAATCCTAACCCCCAACTTTCAGCTGAGGCACCGAGGCCAGCCACACAGTTCCAGAGCCACCTGGCACCTGGCAGTCGAGGGGGTGGGAGCGGGGGAGAGGAGCTGTAAGTGCCACTCAAAGTTCCCTGCCCGGGCCCATCTGTCCCCTGCTGACCCCTCTGCCCTCTACCTGCTGCAAAGCAGAAGCAATGCAAAAGAATCAGTGGCAAAACTAAAGTTCTTATATTGTGAATTACACAGTAACAAGATGGTGATTGTCCATCTCCCTTGGAATCTCTGTATTTGTTAAGGAGTTTTCAACCAAGCAGAGAAGACTCCTTTGTACCGTCTGATAGGGTGGCCCCTTGCCATACGTGACTATTTAAACTCATTAACTCAAATTAAAATTCTAATTCTCAGACATTTTTGGCATTCCATAGACAGATGTACTTGGAGCCATTATATCAGACAACTCAGAC
Organism: Graphiurus murinus; assembly: GCA_004027655.1. Taxonomy (NCBI): domain Eukaryota; kingdom Metazoa; phylum Chordata; class Mammalia; order Rodentia; family Gliridae; genus Graphiurus; species Graphiurus murinus. Next base: position 21,695 of record PVLC010019162.1, on the reverse strand, counting down.
ACAGAACATTTACATCAACACAGAAGGTCCCAAACAGTGCTGGTCTAGATGAGTCCACCCAAATCACTCTGTGGACAAGCAGATGTAAGAGGAGAGGTCATCGGAAAGGTCAAGAATTGTTCAAAGGGCTCTGGGAAAACTCATGCTCTTCTTTGTCACTGTTTCTGCTGTGGTGGTATTGTAGATTGAACACATGGGTGTTCTACCTCTGAGCTACGCCCCTGGCCCTATATATATATATATGTATATATATATATTATTTAAATATATATATATATTTAAAACTGGGTCTTGCTACGTTAAGTTGCTGAGGCTGTCCTCTAACCTGTGATCCTCCTGTATCAGCCTCCCACATCCTCGGATTACAGGTGTGCAGAACCATGTCTGGCTTCAGTCTCCTCTTGACCCATGTGTAATTTGGAAGTTGGCAGGATACATGGTTTAGGTAAGCATTAGATGCATTGGCTTTAGGCAAAGTGGTTATAGGGGATTTGAGGAGAGACATGAAGAAGAACAGGCGATCCGGGAGAGAAAGAAAAGGAGGATAGAGGCCCTTGAGGTGTAAATGTTGGGGTGAGTCTTCAGTTCAGGAACTCAGGATCTGCAGGGTCCTTGGCTAATGTGATGGAAAAGAATTTCAGCACGCACCAGTCAGAGACATGGACAGAGGTTTATTTGGGGAAAAGGGGAAAAAAGGAAGAAATACACATTCAAGAGAGAATGCGGGCCATCTCAAGATGAGGAAGGGCATTTTGGGGAGTTCAGGGCTGTCTTTTTATAGGGGACTTTCGTGAGGGGTGGGCTAGAGGAGGTGTGTGAGGATGATCTCAGTCCGGTAGTCCCGAGGTGCTTCCTGGTGGTCTGGTGGTCTGGTCAACCTTAGGGTCCTTATGTTGATTGGGGTCCCCATTAGCTGATTGACAGATACGCTGGAGAGCATCCTAAATTGTAGGTTTTTCAAAATATCGTACCTGTCTTACTATCAATGCACAGGGCAATTATACTTCCTTTTAGTTAACTCTAAGATTTACAGATTTCCCAGGAATTTGGGAGAGTCAGGCCTGGGAAAGAGAACCGGTTTGTGGAGTAGAGGCTGAAGTGCTTCAGTCCCAGGTTTTTTATATTAAAGTTATATTTTACTTTCCCTTCCTGTCTGTCTCCGTTCTACCTACTTATTTCTTCTATCCTACGTCATAAACAGTCAGATGCCTGGGGGCTTCCGCTCTTAGCTGCTCGTCTCTGCTCTCCAGCCCTCTCCACCCAGAACCGAGTCCCTGCTAGCTTGCCTCAGCAGGGCTCCATGATGAGAAATTGCCAAGTTAAGATGCTGAGACTTCCTTTACCATTGGACAATATTTGCATCAGAGGATACAGTGTAACTGGTGACACTTCAGGCCATGGGAGGACTTTCTCTAAGCTGGTAGGCTTCCAGACACCCTGTAGATCACTCACAGTTTTTGCACAGAGATGTCAGCTAGCAGGAGCAGGCCGCCCAGGCCTTGAGCCCAAGGCTCAGCGTGGTCTTCTGATCCTGTGAAGACACCAGCACATGACCAGACAGGTGTGCAGTGCAGGCACTCTGTTATCCTCGTACAGGTGGGGATGCGAGATATGAACTAACTGGGGGAGAGTGGACGTAGACTGCAGTGGGTTTCTGGCACTTGCCTTTTGCATTCAAAGGAGGAAGGCTGGTGTACAGGAACAGCAACACAATAAATCCCAAATCAAAGTTCTAGGAGGCTGTTCCTTTGTATTCATAAATATCACCCTAGACCCAAGTTTCCTAGAGTTTCAAGGTCTGTTCATTTATAAGGCCACATTCTTAGTCTAACATCTTGAGTCCCCAAAGGTGCTCAGGATCCTGGGGACACCCAATCCCCTTCTTTGCACACTTCATGAGTACCAAATTATCCCACAGAAGAGAGACATCATGTCCCGGGTGCTTCTCAGAGCATGCTTGGGCTGGGCCTTCTCACACACACAATTCTAGGTGAATTCTTTGATCATTGAGATAGAGGATAGGATAATTGAAAGGCCCACAGGCATCAGAAGACACAAAACTATCCCTTTCCCCCAGAATGTGGGATTCTGGGTTTCTCAGGTAATGATAAAGAAGAGAGTCAGGAATGCTGGTATCTTATTTCACCTATGTTCTGTTTACCTTTGGGACCTCAGATGGGTCGTGTCACCTTTCTCTCAATGTTCTTATCCCGACAAAAAGGACAATAATCCCCATCTCATAGGAATAGCGTCACCATCACCCAAGCAAGCCACAAATGCAAGCTCAAGCCTCAAGACCCTTGTCCCCACCTACCCCTGAAGGTGTCTGTGGTGACAGAATTTTGGTCTGGCCTCTTGTTCCTGGAGTGGGGTGATGGAACCAGGGGCCACAGAGCAGGAAACCCAAGTTCAAGGCTGAAAGCTTAATGGTGGTTTCACTTGTGGCAGATCTTGAGTTCTACCCAGGAGTTACTTGCCGGCCACACTCTCCCCTTTGCTACTTACCCATCCGGATGCACTAGATTTCCTTTGATGCAGGAAGTAGCTCCCAATCAACCCGGGTTACAGCACTGGCTGCCTCCAGGCCCCCAGGTGGCATGCTCCCCCAGAGTCTTTATCTGAGGCACCTGAGCTCAGCCACAGGTGGTAGGCGGAGGTCAGAGTCCACACATCTGTCTCGAACATCCCATCCTGTTCAGCACTGAAAACATAGCACGGTCTCCCACTAGATGCTCTCCAGTTTTAGCTTGATCAAAACAGATTGAAAAGGGAGATTTCAGAAGAGCTACAGGACCAAAATGTGGGACCTAGCAAATAAAGAAAACAAAATGATCAAATCCAGCTCTAAGACTCAGCACCAGCTTGTTGGCTGAGGGGCTGGGAGATTTGCTCAGCAAATATCAAAGAAGGGCATGATGTCAGACACACACGTGCAATTTGGAGATCATTGGAAAAGAGAAGAATCAAATGGGCGAAAGTCAGGACTCTTAAGAGGGGTTAATGCTGCTCTCTTGGAGTGAGTTCATTCTTATAAAAGCAGGTGTGTATAAAGTGAGTCACACACACACACACACACACACACACACACACACACACACACACACACTTGTTCTCCTCCTCATACAGCTGTTTCCTTCTACTCTCCTGCCAAGGAGACCCTCATCAGAGGCTGAGCAGGTGCAATGACCCAATCTTGGATGTTAAGTCTCCAGAAACTGTGCTCTAAGCCCCTTTCTCTCCCTCCCCCCTTCCTTCCTTCCTTTCTTCCTTTTTCTTTCTCTCTTTCTCTGTCTCTCTAGTTTCTGAGAACTAGAGAAAACATAGCAAAGAAAAGTAACTGCATGATAATATGGAGAGAGAGACAAGTAGAATAGTGGAAGGAGATCAGGGGAGGGCTTGAGGAGGGGAACAGATAAAAGTAATATTATGTCTGTATATGAAGGCATCACTAACAATCCTGCTAGCATGTACTGGGAGGGAAGAGGGGGTAAGGGGTGGGCTTAACTACACCAAAAGGCATTGTGTATATATATGATTGTATCACTTTGAACCTCACTATGATGTATAATCATACTACACCAAAAAATTATAAAAACAAACAAAAAAATTTAAAAGATGTATCTTAAAAATGTCTTCCATCAAACAGTACGGTGGATCCTTAGACAAATGGGAATGAACCTACCATACTACCCCAAAGAATGGAAACCAAACTATCAGACTGATGCATGTGTATCTATGTTTATAGCCGCACAATTCACAATTACCAAGCTGTGAAACCAGCTAAGATGTCCATCAACAGATAAATGGATTTCAAAACTATGAGATATGTACACAGTGGAATTTTACTCAGCCATAAAGAAGAACAAAATCGTGTCATTTGCAGAGAAATGGATGCAACTGGAAAACATTATGCTAAGTGAGATTAGTCAGTCACAAAAAGTAAAAAAAAAAAAAAATGTATGCTCTCCCTAATATGCAGAAGCTAGGGAGAATATGGGGCATAAGAAGGACTCCAGATGAAGAAGGAGAAACCTTAGATAAGCAAAGAAGGTGACGTAACTGGAGGTGAGGGGAGGAGGAACACCCTAAAACACATGATGTACTTTCACAAACATATCAAAGTCAATCACTAAACTGAAAAGAGAAGGAGGGAGGGGGAGGGAGTGGGGTGGGAATTGGGGAAGGGTTAAATGAGAGATGTGTGCATATATGCCTTTACCAGCTTGTACCTAACAAAGATATATGATTACAATGCACCAATAAAAAAATGTCTTCCATCACAGAAAATCCTAGGACCAAATGTCTTTGCTACTGAATTCTACTAAACATTTAAAGGAGACTAAATACCATTCTTTCTCAAACACTTCCAAAATAAACCAATATCCCTGATATTGAAATTTATCCCTGGGATGCAAGAATTGTTCAACATACACAAATTAGTAAATGTGATTTACCATATCAACAGAGCAAAGGAGAGGGGTGGGGGTGAAACCCCAAGAATCATCTCAATAGATGCTGAAAAAGCCTTTGACAAAATTCAACATGCTTTCATCATAGAAACTCAACAAATTAGGTACAGAAGAAAATTTCCTCAACACAATAAAGCCATATATGGCAAGCCTACTGCTACTATGATGAAAAACTAAAACATTTTCTCTAAGATCAGGAGCCAGGCAAGGATGCCCACTTTCTCACCATTTCTATTCAGTGTAGTATTGCTAAGTCTTGGCTCGAGCAATTAGGAAAGACAAAGAAATAAAAAGCACCCAGAGCTGGGCGTGGCGGCACACGTTTGTAATTCCAGTACTTGGGAGGCTGAGACAGGAGGATTGCAGGTTTGAGGCCAGCTTCAGCAACTTAGCAAGGCTCTCAGCAACTTAGTTTGTTTCAAAATAAAATAGGGCTGGTAGGGCTGGGGGTGTAGCTCAGAGGTAGAACACCCTGAGTTCAATCCCCAGCAGGTATACACACACACACACACACACACACACACACACACACACACACACACACAGCATCCAGATAGGAAAGGAAGAAGTGAAATAATCTGTTTTGTAATGATATGATCTACATAGAAAAGTCTTTAAAAAAACCCACAAAAAACAAAAACTCTGTTAGAAATGATGTATCAGTAAAGTTGCAGGATACAAACCAAATTTAAACCGTAGTATTTCAGTACACTAACAATGAACTATCTGAAAGAGAATTAAGAAAACAATCCCTTTCCAATAGCATCAAAGAAAGAAAGTCCTTCAGAGAAAGTTTAATAAAAGTAGTAAGAACCATTAAAAAACGAGCTGGGCATGGTGGTGCATGCTTGTAATCCCAGTACTTGGGAGGCTGAGACAGGAGGATCGCAGGTTCATGGCCAGCCTCAGCTACTTAGTGAGGCACTCTTCAACTTAGTGAGACCCTGTTTCAAAATAAAGAATAAAAATAGGGCTGGGGATGTAGCTCGGAGGTATAATGCCTCTGGGTTCAATCCTCAATACCGCAAAAAAAAAAAAACCAAACAAACAAACAAACAAAAAAAAAACCCACATTAAAAACCAAAACAGGCATGGTGGTCTATGTCTGTAATCCCAGTACAATGAGGCTGACACAGGAGAATTGCAGGTTTGAGGACAGTCTTAGAAATCTAGCAACACCCTCAGTCAGTTAGACCCTGCTTCAAAATAAAAAAATAAAACAGGGCTGGAGGCATAGCTCAGAGGGATAATGCCCCTGGGTTCAATCCACAGTACCAAAATAAATAATCAATCAATCAATCAATAATGAAAGAGACCAAAGAGGACACAAGTGAAAAAATACCTCATGTTTCTGAATTTGAAGAATTAATATTGTTAAAATATCCATATTAGCTGGATGTGGTGGCTCACATCTGTAATCCCAGTACTTGGATGGCTGAGACAGGAGGATCACAAGTTCAAGGACAGCCTCAGCAACCTAAAGAGACCCTATCTCAAAACAAAAAATAAAAAAGGACTAGGGGTATAGCTCAGAGATAGAATGCTTCTAGGATCAATCCCCAGAAACACACACACACACACACACACACACACACACACACACACACACTCAAATCCATATTAGCCAAAGCTATTTACAGATTCAGTGCAATCCCATCAAAATTCCAATGTCATCCTTCACAGGAAAAGAAAAAAAAAATTCCCAAAATTCATATGAAACTACAAAAGATTCTAAGTAGCCAACGTGATCTTACATAAAAAGAACAAAGCAGGGTTTACTACACTACTGAATATTAAGTATTCAGTATTAGAAAGTATTATATAAAGTTCTATAAATATAAAGTATTATAAAGATATAGTAACTCAAAACTCTATGATACTGGCATAACTATAGACACATGAATTAATGGAAAAGCATTACAGAGTCCAGAAATAAACACAATATTTAGGATCAATTTATTTTCAACAAAGGTGCCAAGAATACACTGTGGGGAAAAGAGCATGTTTCAAAATAAAATATACAAAATGAAAAAAATAAAATGGTATTTGCAAAACTGGATATCTGCATGCAGAAGAATGGAAATGGGCCCTTATCTCAGATCTCTTAGCTAGGAATCACTGTAAAATGGATTACAGACTTAAACACAAGACCTGCAACTGTTTAAAAAAAAAAAAATCCTAGATGAAAACATAGGAAAAAAGTTTCATGACATCCATCTGGTCAGTGATTTCTTTGCTATGACCCCCAAAGCCCAGGCAGCCAAAGCAAATATGGACCAGTACGATTACATCAGAGTAAAAAGCTTCTACCAGTGGAGGAACCAACAGGGCGAAGAGACAGCCACAGAGGTGGAAAGGAGAGACCTGCAGGTTCCCATTGTTCTGTCTCTCTCCATAGTGCCTGCAGAAAAAAAAAAAAAAAAAAAAAAAAAAAGCAGCAGAGCACTCCTTGAATAGGAAATTAGGGACAATGTTCTGTGTGTACCCAACTTATGATTTGGGACAGGACTCACAGATCTGTCACAACCAGGGGCGTGACTAAAATCTGAGTCACTGAACTTCATTCTGCTCATCACTCACCCTGCGTGCAAGTGTTCCACCGCCCCTAAGGGTAAGGGAGAAAGAAGGACTGCCAGACAAATAATTACCAGCACCTCCAGTTCAGACATCTGCAGAGGTAAGTGGAGATCAGCGTTTGGGGGCTGGAAGTGTGAGCCTGTAAAAGTTCTCATTTTGGACTTGCTGGGGTGGGTTCCCTGTCCATATCATGCCCCCACATCATGCCGGCAACGTTCCTCTGTGGGATCCTGTTCTTGGTGTTCAAAGAGAGAGATGAGGTGGGGAAAGATGACATGGGTGGGCGCTTGTGCCTCCAGATGTGATATGCTGAAAGGACTCCACAGTATGTCTATCCATTGAGAATGTATAACTCAGCCAGGCATGGTGGCCCAGGCCTGTCATCGCAGTACTTGGGAGGCTGAGTCAGGTCCGAGATCAGCCCCAGCAACTTGAAGAGATTCTCAGCAACTTAGCAAGACCCTGGTTCAAAACAAAAATAAAAAAGGGTGCTGGGTGGTGGCACATGCCTGTAATCCTAGTACTTAGAAGGCTGAGATAGGAAAATTGCAGGTTTGAGGCCAGTCTCAGAAAGTTAGTGAGACTCTGTTTCAAAATTAAACAAACAAACAAACAAACAAACAACAACAACAACAAAACAGCCGGGTGTGGTGGCGCACACTTGTAATCTCAGCACTGGGAGGCTGAGACCAGAGGATCCGGGTTCGCCGTCAGCCTCAGCTACCTAGTGAGGCCCTCTGCAACTTAGGGATACCCTGTTTCAAAATAAAGAAGAAAAAATAGGGCTGGGGGTATAGCTTGGAGGTAGACTGCCCCTGCGTTCTATCCCCAGTACCGCAAAAAAAAAAAAAAAAAAAAAAAAATTTAGTTAATTAATTAATTAATTAAAAAAAAATAAAGGTTGAAGGTGTAGCTCAGAGGTAGAATTTCCCTCAGTTCAGTCCCCAGTACCACACACACACACACACACACACACACACACACACACACACACTGCTAAGAGTGTTGCTTGGAGGTAGAATGCCTCTGGGTTCAATTCGCAGCACAAACCAACCAACCTTGAAGCTAATCATGAAGAAATCTCGGACAAACCCTAAGTGAGGAATGTTCAATTAAAGGAAAAATTTGGCTGTATTCTTTGAAATTGTAGACAAAGATATTATTGGGTGACCTGATAAGATGGAAAACTCAGGGTAGATTAAAGTATATTTTATCAATGTTAAATGTAAACGAGTTTTAAAAAATGTAAACGTGTTGTTAAATAGGCCATGCTCATGTAAAAGAATTACCTTTTGTTAAAAAACACTCACTGAAGTATTTAGAAATGAGAGGCATGATAAATAAACATTTATTCTCTAATTATTCAGAAAAAAATATGATAGGGAGGGGAGAAAGAGAGAGAGAGTGTGTGCACAAACCCAATTGAGGCAAAGTCTCCAAGGAGATGAGTAGGGGTATATAGATGACCCTTGCACTACGCTTGCTCTTGTAACTTTGAAAATATTTCCAAACAATAGTTTATGAAAAATTAAAGGCAACCCACTAATGGTGCACATGGCTCAAATTTTATTTTATTTTTATACTTGTATTTCTGCATTGTAATTGAACATCACAGTGAGATTCAAAGTGACACATTCATACACGCACACATTGCTTGATGTATTACTCTCCCAATCCCCACCTCACCTCCTCTCTCCACTCACGCTAGTGAGATCGGTAGCAATACACTTATCTTCCTAATTATGTTTAATTTTCTTGGCATCCCTCGAGAAAGTATTTATGTGACGATAAAATAATCCAGATTTATGTCTGAATATCAGGCAGCATTTTTAGAAAAAAAAAAAAAAAAAGGAAGAAAGCAAACTCCTGTTACCTTTTTTCCCCCTATTATATTGACCTGCTTTGGTCCTTGTTACTTAGATCTATTATCAGAATAAAATTTGTTCTCTATTTTAAGTTTAAACAAAAAGAAATTGGTAGCAATAGCTTTGTATATAGATGGAGCATTATTTGCTGTTTCCTCATTTTTCCCTTCTCCACGTCCCTCCCTCAATCCCTTTCTACTATTCCACTACTCTCCTTTATCTGAAGTCCTTTTTGTATCCCATTTTCTCTCAACTCCCATATTTGAGTAAAAACATACAACCCTTGATTTTTCTGTTTTATACCCTTTCATAGATGCTAAAAGGAGAATGAGTTTAGCCCATCTCAAAAGTTTTGCACCTTGCAAAAAATGACTGTAGATAATAGTCCTAATTTTGAGCATTTGAAGGGATTTCAACCACAGCAGGTAGGTTTTCTTCTGCTTGGTTGAAAAGATTGAAGCCCAAAATGAAGGCTTTCTGGGAAAATTGTTCATTTGCAGGGAAAGATAGGACTGTGTAATTTCCTCAGACTTCCCTTTTGCATTTGCTTCTCTTGTCTTCTTTTTTTTTGAATTCAGGAGAGGGAGGCAACAGGTCAGAAGCGAGAGAGTAGCAGAGAAGAACTGGGGATTTTTATAAACAGTACTTAGCCTTCCAAACCCCATTCTACCAATGAGGTGCCTAAAACAATAGCCATGGTATATTTTGCATGGTCAGTGTTCAAGGTCTTATATCCTTTCTTAATTTATTTTGTTCTCTTTCACATGAGCTTCCATATAGCATATTATGTATTTATTTTCTGTATCTTGTTTATGGCCAACTCCCTCTGCTAGAGTGCAAGCTTTGTCAGGGCGGAGGGTCTTGGCAGCTTTGCTCACTACTAAACCCTCAGTCTTGCTGTCATTCCTGAATTACAATAGCTACTTCACATAAACATTTGTGAGATGAATGAATTTGGGACAAATAAATGAAGGCGGGAACCTCACTCAATCATGAGAATTAATTCCAAGTAAATAGTTAAGAAAAATGTAAAAGGCCACAACAAAGTCAATGAAATTTAATCACTTTTACCCCTCTGGAGAAGAAAAGAAAGTCCAAGGTTAATAACAAGAGCTGGCAACAGATGCAGAATATACATTCTTCTCACTACACATGGACATTCCCCAGCATAAATATTTGGGTATAAATAAATAAATAAACAAACAAACCTGAATCTTATCAAGCATCTTTTTTGGCCACAATGGAATGAAACTGCAAATCAACCAGTGGAAATTCTGGGAACAGCATAAATAAGTGGGAACGAAATAGCAGATTCCGAAACAAACAAAGGGCCATTAAAGAAATTAAAAGGGAAATTTAAAAGTTTCTTGAGACAAATGAGGTTGGAAACATAACATACCAAAACTTATGGGATATAGCAAAAGCAGTTCTAATAGGGAAGTTCACAGCAGTAAATGCCTACATCAAACAATTAGAAAGCTGTCAATTGAAGAATCTAACAATGCATCTCAAGGAACTTTAAAAAAAAAAGAGAGAACAAATTAAACTCAAAATTACTGGAAGGAAAAAAAACAATATCAAGTAAGAAATAAAAGAGACTAAAAATGCAAAAGATCAATGAAACAAAGAGTTGTTTTCTTGAAAAGACAACCAGAATTGACATTTACCTAGGCTAAAAATCAGAAAGGACTCAGAGAGGAAAATGGAGGCCTTATGATTGATACCACAGAAATGCAAAGGATCATCAGAAGAAATGGATAAATTTCAAGAAATGGATAAATCCTACAAGAAATGGATAAATTTCTGGACACATGCAAACTACTCAAATTGAAGAAATAGAAAACACAGACAAAAATGGGCAATGAGAGTGAATAAAAAATGAAAAATCTTCTATCAAATACAAGGCCAGGACCAGGTAGCTTCACTGCAGAATCTACCAAATAATTAGGGAAGTAACTCCAATTCTTGTCAAACTAGTCAAAAAATTTGAAGAGGAGGAAATCCTTCCAAACTCATTCTTTGGTGTCAGCACTATGCTGTTACCAAAACCAGATGACAACAACAACAAAAAAAAACTATAGACTAATATTCCTGAGAACATGGATGCAAAAATCCTCAACAAAATATTAGCAAAGTGAATTCAATGGTACATTAAAAAGATCATTCATTATGCCAGGCATCGTGCTGTAGACCTGTAATCCCAGTCCTTAGGAAGCTGAGACAGGATGATTGTAGGTTTGAGGCCAGCCTCAGCAACTTAGCAAGACCCTCAGCAACTTAGTGAGACCCTGTTTCAAATTTTAAAAATAAAATAGGTCTGGGGGATGGAGCTCAGAGGTAGAATGCCTCTGGGTTCTATCCCCAGTACCACAATACGTACATACACACATACATATACATACATACATATATACATACATACATACATGTAAATAAAAAGGACTGGAGTGTATCTCAGAAGTAGAATGCCCCTGGGTTCAATCCCCATTATAAAAAGATCACTCATTATAATTGCAATTAATAAATGTAGCCAGATGGACTATATTTATGGCTATTCCTCTAATCCCAGTTACTCAGGAGGCTGAGGCAGAAGGATCACAAGTTCAAAACCAGCCTGGGCAATTTAGCAAGACCTTGTTTCAAAATAAATAATAAAAAGGGCTGAGGATATAGCTCAGTGGTAGAGGTCCCTGGGTTCCATCACTATTATAGGAAGGAAGGAGGGAAGGAAGGAGGGAAGGAAGGAAGGAAGGAAGGAAGGAAGGAAGGAAGGAAGGAAAGAAGAAAAGAAGGAAGGAAAGAAGAAAGGAAGGTAGGAAGGAGATACACACATTATCAATTACTTGAAGCACAAAAACCATATGATCATTCCAACCCATGCAGAAAAATGAGTTGATACAATTGAACATCCCTTCATGAATAAAAACTCAACATATTAGGTATAGAAGGAATGTATCTAAATATAATAAAGACCATACATAAAAAACCCACAGCTAATATCATATGAATGATGAAAAATTTAAAGCTTTTCCTCTAAGATGTGGAACAAGACAAGGGTGCCCACTTTTCCCACATAGTACTAGAGGTCCTCTCCAAAGCAAACAGACAAGAAAAAGAAATAAAGGGCATTCAAATTGAAACGAAGGAAGTGAACAGTTTCACTTGTTCTTGTTAGCAGATGACAAGATCTTGTATAGAGAGAACCCGAAAGACCCCACGAAAGAACTGCTGGAACTAATGAATTCAGTAAAGTTGCAGGATATAAAATCAACACATGGAATTCAACATTATTTCTATATACTAATAGTAAGCTATCTGGAAGAGACATCAAGAGAACATTCCCATTTACAATTGTTACAAAAATAAAAATACCTTTAAATAAATTTAGCCAGAGACGTGAAAGATCTCCATAATGGGAACTACAAAATATTGATGAAAGAAATCAAAGAAGATACAAACAAATGGAAATTTATCCTCTGTTCATGGATTGGAAGAATTATATTGATAAAAATGTTCATAGAAATGTGTATTGCATGCTACTATTTGTGCAAAAAACATTTTGTAAATGGAATTAGTAATCTTCGTTGCCTTAGAGAAAGCATTACTGGGTAGGTTGGAAATGGAAATAAGAAGACTTTATTACAAACATTTTGTTCTTTGTTCGTTTGTAAGTGAACCACGTAAATGTTATCTATTTTTTAAAAATGTTTTTGGTGGTACTGGGGATTGAACCCAGCCAGGGGCATTCTACCTGGGGGCAAACTATACCCCCAGGCTTTTTATTTTTTATTTTGAAACAGGATCTCACTAAGTTGATGAAGGCCTTCCTAAGTTGCTGAGGCTGGCCTTGACATTGCAATCCTCTTGTCTCACTCTGGGTTTACAGACGTGCACCACTGCACTGGCTTAAAAATAAAAATTATATATGTAAAAACAAGTCCATAATATCCAAAATGAACTAACAGATTCAATGCAACCCCATCACAATATCAAGGGCATGTTATTGTTTGGTAGGGGGAATAAGTTCTATTGTTCTTATTTATTTATTTATTTATTTGCGGTACTGGGGATTGAACTCAGGGGCATTCTACCTCTGAGCTACACCCCCAGTTCTATTTTTTATTCTTTATTTTGAAACAGGGTCTCACTAAGTTGCGGAGTGTCTCACAAAGTAGCTGAGGCTGGCTGCGAACCCGGATCCTCCGGTCTCAGCCTCCCAAATGCTGGGATTACAAGCGTGCGCCACCATGCCCGGCTGTTCTAATGTATTATATATCTCAAATAGTTAGAAGAGAGAAATTTGAATGTACTCACTATAAAGAAATAATAAAAATTTAATGTGATGGATATGCTACTTACTATGAGTTGATCATTACTCAATGCATACATGAATCAAAACACTCACTGAGCCGGGCATGGTGGTGCACTTCCAGCTGGGGCTGGAGGTAGAATGCCTCTGGGTTCAATCCCCAGTACAGTAATAATAATAATAATAACTTATTATTATATATTATATTATTATATAGTATATTATTGTATATGTATATATTATTAATATATACAACCATACACATATATATAATAAAATATCATACACCATATGGTGGAATTACTAGAAATAGTTTCTTTTTCCTGCTTGTGCTCTTTACATTTTAAGTATCTTATAAGATGAATCTGAACTATCCTTCAATCAAGGGAAGCCAACACATTAAAATATTTTATTTGGCAAAAGAGAAGCACGAGATGTGAGTGAGATCTCGTGAGGCAAGGCCAGCACTTGGCTAAGGGGTGCCTCAGTTGTCCAGTGCAGAGAGAGCAAGAGGAATAACCAGAAAATGAATTACAAGGAAGTTCTACAGCACTTCCCCTGTTTCATGTCTTTCCCTGTTTGTATCTGTCAATCTCTAGCATCTACTGGGAAGGAGTAGCGTTCCCTGGACGCGTATTCAGACACACACGGTGGCAGCAGCATGAAGCCCTGGGTGCCCCTGTTCTGGACGTTCCTCTGTGTGGTGCTGCTGTCCACGCCGGGAGAGATGAGGATCAAAAAGGACAGTAGGTGTCGAGGCTGCACTGAGACCCCAGGGAGAGGGGCTGTGCTGGTCCTGGGCAAGTGAGACGCTTTTCCTATGTGCAGAGATCCAAGAAATTCCCAAGCTGAGGTCCTTTAGTGTTCCTTCTTCCCACATTAAAAAGAGCAATGAGAATCTTCCAACTTTATGCAAACTCCATAAGCTATAAAGATGTAATGTATTTTCCAATGTCTCTGATAGAGAGATATCCTAATTTCCTATACTTGCAGACTTTCTGTGCCTTAGCAGGATTTACTTAAATGTGTACTTAATGGGTATTTCTCTTTTTCTTCCTCTTCCTCCTCCTCCTCCTCCTCCTCCTCCTCCTCCTCCTCCTTCTCCTCCTCCTCCCCCTCCCTCTCTCTCCCTTCCTTCCTCCCTCCCTCCCTCCCTCCCTCCCTTCCTTCCTTGGGATACTGGGGATTGAATGCAGGAGCCTTCTACCTCAGAGCTACACCCCCAGCCCTTTTTTTTGTTTGTCTTTTGTTTGGAATCAGGGTCTTACTAGGTTTCTGGGAGTCTCGCTGTGTTGCTGAGGCTGTCCTGGAACCTGCAATGCTCCTTTCTCAGCTTCCCAGACACTGAGATTACAGGCATGTGTCACCATGCTAAGCTCAGATGGGTACTTCACAATGCATACCCTTCATGTATATACAGCGTTCAGAATGTGAAATGATAGAAAAGAGGCACGGGATGATTCCTTAGTGGAGCAAAGTCAGGGGCCAAAGGAGAAGAAAATAAAATTAATGGAGGGTTAACCAGGTGTGATCCCAGTACTGTAATCCCAGTACTTGGGAGGCCAAGACAGGAAGATTGCAGGTTCAAGGACAGGACAGCTTCAGCAACTTAGTGAGTTCCTGTTTAAAAAAAAAAAAAAAAGAAGTGAGGGTGTAGCTCAGAGATAGAACACTCCTGGATTCAATCCTCAGTAAAACACACAGACACACACACACACACACACACACACACACACACACACACACACGAAGAAGGAGGAGGAGGAAAAGGAGGAGGGGGAAGAGAAGGAGGAGGAGGGGGAGCAGGAAAAGAAAGGCGGGGCTAAGAAAATTGATCAACAGAGATGTGAATTCAGAGTCTGAGTTACCAAAGGCAGAGTCAGCAAGGATGGAGGGAAAGAGGAGCTCTGTTCCTCACTTTGCCTGCCTAGCTCCCTGCATGGTGAACTAGGCATCGTGATGAGGCTAGAAGGTTCTGAGACTGTGCAACCTCCTGCAAAGCAAATGTAGATTTCACAGGAGGGCACCTGGATGCTGAGGTAGAGTTTGCCCTCTGGGGCACTCAAATAGGGTGCAGGTCTTGCGGGACTCATGGGAGCAGATGAAGGAGGAGGCGATGAAGTCAGTGACTACACAGTGTCTGCAAGGAGAGGAGGTTCAGGAAGAGACGTTTCTCCTAAGGCAGGAAGAGCTGCCTCGGCCGGGATCCGGGGCTCAGATCCTGGGAGGCGCTGTTGAGCTTATGAGGGGGCTTCTCTTCCGATCGTGGCCATGTGGCCCTGTCAACCTCTTAGCATCTCATCTCAATTTCAAAAGCCGAACTGGAGGAGTGCTGGGGAGAACCAAACGTGAGAGACTGTACCAAGAAGTGCTCTAAGACCTTCAGATGTGCACAAAAAAACCACACGTGCTGCTGGACCTACTGCGGTAACATCTGCTGGGAAAATAAAGTGAGTGTTGGGAGGTTTCCCAGATCCAAGGCATAAAAAACGGCAGGAGACAGTGTCCCCCAAACCTGAAAAGCAATTCACTGGCAAACGCACCAAGACACCAGCTGAGAGCCCACAGGAAGGAACACCTGTGCTGCCCTCTGTGTAGTCTCAGCACCGGAGGCTCGGCCAGGCCTAAGGTCCGCCCTCTGTCCAGGGAACATCTGCTCAGAAGGGAACAATTTCCGTTGCTCCATTAAGATTCCCCTGTGCTCTGGCTGGTGTGTGTGTGTGTGTATGGGGGGGGGGGCTGTGAAGCCCGGGATGCTAGGGTGCACCTCAGAGTCCCTTTCCTCTCAGCATCTCAACTTTTTCTCTTGCAGAAAAGCTACAATGACAATGAGCCAGAATTTCCTACTCCTGTAATGCCCATGTTAAACGAGTAAGAGATCACAGAACAGTGCCGTGTTGCCACTTGTTGGACCTCTAATCTACTCTTCCATAAGTAAACTCATTCACCAGCAGTGGGATTTGGTGTTTGTTGATTTTTCATTCTATCCTGCTATCCTTGATTTTTTTTTTTTTTTTTTTGTACTGGGGCATTCCACCTTCCACCTCCAAGCCACACCCCTGGCCCTTTTGTAAAAAAAAATAAAAATAGGAGCTGGGCGTGGTGGCGCACGCTTGTAATCCCAGCATTTGGGAGGCTGAGACCGGAGGATCTGGGTTCGCCGCCAGCCTCAGCTACCTAGTGAGGCATTCTGCAACTTAGTGAGACTCGGTTTCAAAATAAAGAATAAAAAATAGGGCTGGGGGTATAGCTCGGAGGTAGAATGCCCCTGAGTTCAATCCCCAGTACTGGAAAAAAAAATAATAATAAATAAATAGGAACTGGCTCTCATTAAGTTGCTGAGGCTGGCCTGGAACCTGAGATCCTCTTCTCTCAGCCTCCCAAATACTGGGATTACAGGCATGTGCAACCACACCCGGCTTTGATTACCCTAATTACAATCCCCAATATTGTATCCATCCCACAATGTGCACGAGCGTACAATTTTTGTTGCCACCCCATTCGATAACCTTAGCGCTGATAGGCTAAACTCCTGGGCTTCACAGAATAGAAGTTTATTTCTCATGTACTATTTTAACATGGGGAATTGTCAGGCCGCCCTTTCATTGGGTAATTTGGTAGGCGGGTCTCTGGTAAATTTGTTTCTGCTGAATTTCTCTAAGTGCTAGGCTAGTGCCTGCAGCCTCCCCACTCCCTTCCAGGCTGACTACTGTAGCCCTGTACTCTAGTAGACAGACCCAGAGTCCAAGCCTATCTCACTAGAGCCCAGAGCTGGACCCGCATCCCTGGCCCCAGGCCCCAGGACTGTCTCTGTGGGCTCCAGGCCCAGGCTGCCTCAACAGGCCCCTGGAGCAGCCCAGACCTTGTGTACCTAGCCCCTACCCCACCACTCAGTCTCCAGGCCAGCACCAGTAGACACAGTCTTCAGCTAATCAATACACATGATTCCATGCTCCGGCAGACCCAGAGTCCAGGCCCACCCTAGGAGACCCCTGGTAGATACAAAACGCCAAAACAAAATACTAGCCAACCATATTAGGTAGCTTTTTGTTGCTGCGACTGAAATACTTGACAGGAACAACTTGGAGGGGGAAAGATTTATTTAGGTCACGGAGGTAGTGCATGGTTGGTGGATCCACTGCTTTGGCCTGGGGTGAGGCAGAACATCAGGCAGAAGGGCGTGGTGTAGGAAAGCGCTCAGCTCTCTGCAGCCAGGAATGGGGGGAGGGGGTGGGATATAAACCCTCCCGGGCACCTCCAGGGCCCTGCTTCCTCCAGCCAGGTCCCACCTCCCAAAGTCCATTCAAGTTATTAATCTATCACGTGGATCAATCTGCTGACGAGGGCAGAGCTCTCCTGATCTGATCATTTCCTAAACCCCTCACCTCTGGTCTTGCTGCATTGGAGACCAAACCTTCAGGTACATGAGCCTCGGGGAACATTCCAGACCCAAGCCGTAACATGAACTAGGGTCAGCATCGCGATCAATTGGGATTTCTTCCAGAGATGCGAGGATATTGGCCATGGGGAGATCTATCAACGTGATAGAGCACGTCAACGTAATGAGGACCAAGAACCGTATCATCATCTTACAGAAGCAGAAAAAGGCTGTGACAAAACTCCACATGATTCCTGATGAAACTCTCAGCAAATTAGGTATAGAAAGAGCATAGACGACAGGAGCAGTGGCAAACGCTTGTATCCCACTAGTTGGGAGGCTGAGACAGGACGATCACAGGTTCACAGCCAGCCTCAGCTACTTAGTGAGGCCTTCTGCAACTTAGTGAGATCCTGTTTCAAAATAAAGAATAAAATAGGGCTGGCAGTGTATCTCAGAGGTAGAATGCCCCTGTATCATAAAAAATGAAAGAAAGAAAGAAAAAGAAAGAAAGAACAAACATCAAATATACAGATGGGCATGGTGGCACATGCCGGTACTTGGGAAGCTGAGACAGGAGGATCGCAGGTTGGAGACCAGTGTCAGACAACTTAGCAAGACCCTCAGCAACTTAGAGAGACCCTGTGCTAGAGAGACTCTGTGTCAAAATAAAAAAATAAACTTGGCTGGGGTATAGCTCAGAGGGAGAACACCCAGATTCAATTCTAAATACTGAAAAAAAAAGGAAGAAAGAAAGGAAAGGAAAGAAGGAAGGGAGAGAGGAAGGCAGGCAGGCACAATACAATAAAAAGTCAAAAGGAAGAGTGTACAGCTAATGCCATACTCAACAATTTGACCTGCTGGTTGGGAAGGATGCAGACCGCTAGCAGACGGAGGAGTAGGGTGCGCCCTGCTGGTGATGGCCCTGTGCGTACCCACCTGGGAGTATCGGGTGCAGTCAGGGTACACAAAGGAGGCAGAAGCTGCCCAGCACCATGGTGTTTGAGAGGAGAATCCTTCTAGAATCTTCCCAGCTGCATTCATCTAGAGAAAGGAGCACATCTGGAGCACGGGAAGGGAACAAATGACAAATGATGCAAAACAGCGGCCTCCTCAGCAGGCCCAGGCCCCGTCTGTGTCATCTGAGGTTAGGACTTGACATTTGAGGAGACCAGACCTGGGCAGATCTGCATTTGCCTCCTCCTCTGCCTGCATGAGAGTCAGGCTCTTCCAGGGCCCCTCGCTCTGCTCCGGACTCTGCTTAGTTTGAGACACACAGAGGGTGGCATAAAGACAGGCATGAAGTCGTGAGCAGGCTGGCGCTCCTTCCAGCAACCACGTTCTGGTAGGGCCTCCGAGTTCCTGAGGAAGAGAGGGGTGTGCGGGGGCTCCCTGGAACGCCAGTCAGGGAAGGGCCGGGGTGTCACAGGGGAGCAGAGCAACTTCCAGTGAAATTCATACCATGGGGCCTGCCTGGCATCCATGATGTGAGCAGGAGGTGGCGGGCTCTGGCCTTGGGTTTGGCAAGTTATTCCCCAAATGCCCCTGGCGGGAAGCTTCCCTTCTCTTCGTCTCTGCTTGGAGTATTGGGGGCACAGACCGGGAAGATGCTTGTGGGGGAGCTTCCTGGGACCAGCAGATGAGATCTCTCGGGGAGACATCCTGACTGCCCGCCTGCTCTGAGAGTCGGCGCTGCCGGTTGGTGGTGGTCTCTTCCCGAGGCCCCCTGCCCACGGGCAGCCTTGGCACCGGCAGGGTGAACCTGAAACACCAGAGTCTGCCAGGCTTGTGAGGAGCACCAGAGGCTCGGGGCTGAGGGAGGAGGCTTCGTCCTCCTGTTTCTTTCATGAGTGGCTGAGGACAGAGCGCAGCCCTGCACACCTGCCTCTGGGCCTCCTGCGCGGGCTGCCCGCTGAACTCTTCACAGTGGCTGCCGGGCCCCATGGCCGCTGGTTTGCAGGAGTGTCCCCTAAAGGTCCCTGTGCTAAAGGCTTGCTCCCAGGGGTGCTGCTGGAAGTGCTGTGGACGTTTAGGGGTGAGGCTCG
This sequence comes from Graphiurus murinus, assembly GCA_004027655.1. Taxonomy (NCBI): domain Eukaryota; kingdom Metazoa; phylum Chordata; class Mammalia; order Rodentia; family Gliridae; genus Graphiurus; species Graphiurus murinus. The sequence goes on along the minus strand of PVLC010019162.1, from coordinate 2,052 downwards.
TGAGGGGTCCTTTGGCCACGGAGGGCATGCTGTCTGTAGGGGGGGCACCAGGGAGCACAGCCCCCTTCCCCCTCGCAGGAGCCTCCTGCAAAGTCCCGCAGAAGGCTGAGCAGCTCATGCTGATTGCTTCAGGGTCTTGGTCAGGTTCAGGGGGGCTCTTCACACAGAGCTGGTGTTCTGGGGAGAACTGTGTTTCTGAAAAGGAGCAGGAGGCAGCTACTGGACAGCCTCTTCCTCTGCTTAAATCTGCTCCAAGAGCCCAGGAGCCAGGCCCCACTGCCCAGGCCCTCTGCCCCCTTTGCCTTGGATGCGTGTCCCCCCAAAGGCCCTGGGCTAAAGGCGTGCTCCCGGGGGTGCTGCTGGAGAGTACAATGTATGTTTAGGGTGAGGCCCAGCGAGCGGTACTTTGCTCACAGAGGAGGGGCGCCCCTGAGGATGGGGCCCTGGCCTGTGCTTTCTGCTTCCTGGCTCCTGGTGTGAGCGCCCTCTGGCAGGTGCCGCCCTCCCCAGAGGCCTCCAGCCCACGTGGACACCCGGGCTGGGACTTGAGCCTCTGCGGGGTGTGCTGAATGAATTTCTCTCCTAAGACCTAAGACCATCGCCTCAGGTAGGTGACCCTGGCGATGCGGAGGGGACTGACGCACACTCGAGTGACTCACCCCGCCTCAGGCCCAGCATCCTTTCAGAGGAGCCGACTGCGCAGAGTCGGAGGGAATCTGCCCCCGGTGATGAAGCGAGGCCCATAGCCACCCTGTGCCGGCCAGTACAGAGCAACGTCAGCAGGAGCCACAGTCCCCCACCCCTGGACACTCCTCTGCATCAAGAGAAAAGAGAAAGGAGCCACGAGGAACAGGGCTTGGGAACCGTAGAGAGCATTCCGCTGACAGAGCACTCTGGAGTCGCAATCCCAGCCCCCAGTCAGGCCCCACCATCGGTGGCCATAGAGTCGGGGTGCATAGGAGGAGGCCGGGGTTCCTGTAGCGCTCCTGCGCATGCGCACGACGGACTCAGGCCCTGGCAGGAAGTGAACACAGAGCGAGGGCTCAGCACCCCCCTCCTTGTCATCTCATACTGTCTCGGGGCCTTGGCCCTGTCCCTGACTGGGTGGATTCATTCTCCTCCGTGCAGACACAGTGATCTGGCTTTAGAAGGAGACTGTGGGGACGAGGTACAGAGGGCCAGAGCTCAGCAGAGGAACGCAGTCCTGGTCCCCCGACCCCGCGCTCCAGGTTCTGCCTCCACCTGTGCAGTGCTCCACAGATCCTCCGGCTCCAGGACGAGGAACCTTGTCCTTAGCCTTGGAGATGCCGCGCATGAGCGGTTTCCCCCTGGGAGAACTGGTTCAGGGAGCTGAGCCTCCCCGAAGCCTCAGGGGTGCGTGGGCCGGAGGCAGAGAGCGGAGAGTCAGGACCCGGAGAGAGTGGAGACGGGCCAGGGAGGAGCAGGGCACAGGGAGGGACAGCGGGTTCTGGGTGAGCACAACCCGTAGGAGGAAGAGGCCAGGCGTCTGCACATTTGTTCTGCTTTATTTGACAGGAGGGGAGGGGGTTCAGACAGTAGGGGAGGGCGGTTGACTTTCTTGTGTCAAGATTTTTGGTCGTCAGGCTTCAGTGGTGGACTCCATCTCAGGATAGAGGATTGACTGGAACCAGAGGCATAGCCCACCCTCCCACCCCTCAGGGCAACATGCAAATGTACCCACAGAAGGCTCTGCTGCAGATGTTCCTTCCTTAATAGCTTCGGTCAGATTCACTGGGTGCATCGGCACTTATAAACTTGGGGCCTGAGCCCACAGTAGTTCATTTCTACAGGTTTCCCTGGCTCTGCAAAGGGCAGGAGGAGGGTAAGGGGGCCCGGTTGCCTGGACAGCATCTTTCCCCTACCTTAAAGCTGATCCAGGACCCAGGACCACTGGTCACACTGCTGGGCGTTTCTGGAACTTCCTTTGTGCCTCTCACCAAATCCTGGTGGTGAGTGGTGTCCTAAATCCTCTGCCCTCCTCCCTCCATTCCCACCTCCCCTATAGACCTCAGTGCCTGCACTTCCTGGGCC